>JAHZNP010000230.1:0-96135 GCA_020615345.1 Triops cancriformis | reverse complement strand
ACGCAAACTCGCATTTTTTCATTGTGGATTATTTCAGCATAGCAACCGCGAGCTCTTGTTCTAAAACCTTCTCGTAACTTTGATTTTTTAACTTTTATGCAGATTTATTAACTCAAGAAAAACATCCCTTAATATGTAAAACACTCGTAGCACTAAGTTCTGGGTTCGAGACTCGCTGTCTCTTCTTTTCCGTTATATACAATAACCAAGCCTATGAAGAAAATCGATTACTGTGATGAACGTGACATGTTATGTCGCTACGTAGTCCGCTGTGCACCCAGCTTTGAGGTTTGAAGGCTTGCGGAACGTTTAGACTCTAGAAATATTTTATTTTAACTAAGATGTCTACGGTATTTATAATAGTAGCTTTTTATTTTTGATATTTTCCGTTATTTGGCCATTTTCCGATTCTCGCTCGTGTGAGACGTACTGTATATTGTTGTTCACCAAAAGGGCAATATAACTTAATCTAATATAATTTTAGCTCACCTAACTTATGCGATAGTTTAGTTAACTGTATATGTACTGTCAATTAAATAATCCTACGTAGATTTTGCACATGTTATACAGCTGGAAAATAAATATACCGCTTCCCAACGCTACGGTAAACTACGCAGGCGAAGTCAAGCGGCTACTTCTTCAATGCCGACGTTGACAGAAAACTACCGCCGACGCAATCCTTTTTTCATTCGTTTTTTAAAACGCGGCTAAGCACCCACTAGTTTCTGTTCTACCGCACTTGAATATTCCTCTATAATGGGAAGTTCAGAAGAGTTTTTGAGAATGCTGTACCGCATTTCGTCCTCAAACAAGCCGTAGATCAAGAGTCCCGAGTTCGAATCTCACTACCTACGTTTATTTTTCTAGTACGGTCAAAGTTTCTAATTCGAGGGGGATTATGTTCCATAAGAATGCCACAAATGTGGAAACCCTGGATACAGGATGAAAAAGTACATTGAAAGATAGGGAAGCATTCCAAGGTCCCAAAACATAATAGAAAACTTTATTTAATGTCCACGAGTAAAGTCCCATTTAATATAAGGTTAACCTATTAGCTTAAACAACTTTGTTGGATATCAAATTCTCCTGAATCCTTCGGAAACTAATTGCTGGTCTTCTTAGGCTCGCCCTGAAGTCATAACTTTCGCGAAAAAAGCTAAAAATATGGACATGAAAAAATTAAAGTCGATCATATGGAGTACGATAACCAAAGATTCCGAAAAACCAGAGGTTTGTCCATTTCTAATATAGAAAGAAAGTGAATTTGTCTAACTTGATTACCCTGCAACATTCTCTCTCCAGGAGGCGAAACATATAACCAGTGATGAAAATAGCCACGCACCGCTGGATTTCCACTCAATCTACAAGAAACTGCCAAATGTCTTACCGCCCAAAATGGCCAGCAATTTAAGCGTTTCGCTCGCTTTTATCGCCACTTTACATCTCGCCAATGAGAACAACCTCATGTTCGAAAGTCAAGACGATTTACGCAGTTTCAGGATAAAAATGCCCTAAGTGCACCGGTCTCTTCCCCACTTGCCCTTCTGTCTCATAGACTCTTTACAATTTTGTAAATATTAAGGCTTTTTCCGTATAGCATTTTTACCCATATCACACAAGAATTCAAATTCTTGTCTCATACATCAGCTAAATAATACAAAGACAATGTTCGTACTGAGATTTTTTAAAAAACAATTTAGTTCGTGTAAAATTAAAAAGAAGGTATGAGAAAAAGGAAGAAAAATGTACGGCCAAAATTCATTGTTTCCAGAACTTCCCAGAATATTTATTCCATTCCAAAATGAGAACTTTCCCAAGAAATTGTCAAGTTTTTCAGTTTCAACCTTGGCTTTTCAGAGCTTTATGGGGCTGCAAAGCTTCGGTGACAAAGAGTTTGCCCAAAGCTTGGGAGCAGAACTGAGACACCTGGTGGCAGGTATTCGCAATCTGGGAGGATAAAACCATGGGTTCCAAACGAGGAGGAGGAGGAATAGGTTTGAACACTTTGGTCAAATCCTCCTCAGGCAAGGGCGGTTCCCCTTTAGCCTGGCGCGCCGAATTCTCCAACGTCTGCAACATAGTAAAATTAAGTTAATTTAACATAAAATTGTGCAATTCAGTAACGCGACTTTCTCAAAAGCTTTCCAGCAAAAATTTGATTCATCTTTTACTGGAACTGGAACTGCACACCGAACTGAACTTTTCGGGTATATTGCTAATATTAAACACTTTATATCAGATTTTATCAACTTTACTTTTCAACCGCGTTTCGGGTCACCACTTATTGACAAAATCAGAGTTGTAAACAAAATTGGAGGACTGTAAGCAGCTAAACAAGTCAAGTTAGTTAACTTACGCGTTTTTGCTGGTACTTGAACTTCTCTTGTTGCTGTTTCTGGACTTGGCGTTGGTAAATGTTGAATTTGTTCACTTCTTGCATCATTTCGTCCACGTTATCCATTAAGCCGCGCAAGTGTTTCTCCAAAACGGATCTATAACAAACATTGTTAGACAAGAGCTCTTTACAATTAAAGGCGCACAACTTACGCTGTTCCCAAATCCAAGTACTGGCAACCGTCTTCGGGGGGAACGAGTTCGGTCAGTTCTGATAACAAAGCGTTGACCAAATGGGAATTGTGAATGACCAAACGGACTTCTTGGTACAAGTTTTCGAAGCTCAACTTGAGGTTCTTGATCACTTCAGGGGTGAAGTCTTCGTCTTTGAATAAGCTGACTGCCTGGGGAGTCAGACGGTAGGCTTTCAAGTGGAGGAAGCCGCGGCTAGTCTTCAGGGGATCGTAGATCAAAACGATCGATTCTTCAATCGAGTTCTGGTACGTGAACTGGGACTCGAGAAACTGGGTACTGAGGAAGTTGCCTTGGCAGGTGCTTTGGTACCATCCCACGTGCAAGTGATCGACGTTCACCTTTCGGAGATGACGCATCATGGCCATTTGATAATCCTCTGAAAATGTGCGACATTTTTATACTGTAGGCTATTCATTGGGTGTCAGGAAGTGCGTTACCTTCTTCGGCATTGTCTTCAAGACTTTTAGGGAAGGGAAAGCAGTTGGTTACTTCAAGGCGAGTATCAGCGACTAAGCCTAACAAAACTCCTTGAGCCACTTCCATGGTTCCCGATCCTTCTTCATTGCAGTGCTTGATGATTTTAGCTACAACCTACAGATACACAGTTTAGAACATCTTAACACTTAGCATTGTCTTTACAGAACTCTTTGAATAAATTACAACTTCTAGGGAAAGTAAATTAGAAGTACTTTACGAATACTAATATTTTTTTTCGGATGACGTAGCCTGGTTTAGTTCTACAGAACCAATAAATGGCACAACGTTATTAGTTTTTTATCTAAATAATATTACCAAGCCATCCACTTGCACCAAATCGATGGCATTATCGACTTCTACAGCAGGATTTCCTCTTCTTTGGCGGCCAGACATTTTGTACACGGAAAATATGTCCACACACTGCAAGGAAAGAAAGGGCAAACAGGGAATAGGAATTGAAACTGAAGCGACGGCTAGCAACGCTGCTGCACGTTCCTGTACAGACCCCTAGCGGGCAACTTAACACATGGAAATGAAAGGCGAAGTAAAAATATCCTAATTGACTAGAAAACTGTTCGGGAATTAGATATACAAACGGATTACTGTGTTTCCTATAAATGACTCTCAATATTTCGTTCGAAATCTTTGTTACACGAAATTAAGTTAACTTGGAGTAAGCCATCACGTGAGTCGCGTGTCGTTCCTTAACACGATTGGCAGTTCGTAATCTTTAATGGCGTAAGGGGAAGGCTTCGTAAATAAACAAGAGTCAATTTTCCAGTTCTCGTAGAAAAGAATGAGTGATTAGGTATGGATTAGTGTGACGGTATCTGTAAATGTCACAATGGCAAGCCTTATAAAGTTTCTTGCGTCGTGGTTCACTTCCGTGCGTGCTCCGTCACCCGAAACCTCTTTTTTAACCTATCTAGACATTTTATTCGAAGAAGACCTGCCCAAGTTTTATGAACGCAAGGACTCTCACGGCACCATTACGAAGGTAACCGATTCTTACTGCCTCATAGACCACACAGTTTTTGTGGACAACTCCATTATTCGCAACATCCGTCGGCCGAATGTCAACGATCAAGTTACATACTCAGCCATACGTCGCAATGAATTTGAAACTTGGCGCGCTGGAAGCATCCAACCGTTCTACCCGAACCAATGGGAAGATGGGTCCGCCTCCTGCGATGCCTATCCTACGCTGTATGACGGCACCGAGCAGAAATTCATTATTCCCGCGGGCTATTTGCAGAAATCTTCGATCGGCAAAATTATTCAAATTGAAGATACGCACGTATATGTCGATACAGATGAAATTTTCTTCGATAGTACTCTTGTGCAGTGTATTTTCCCTCCAGCTGTCGGTAAGTAATCACAAAATACAACGCATCTCGTACATTCTGGATTTTTCCAATTTTTATAGTCTTTTCCAATTTTTTTTTCTTTTGCAATTAGGCGACTGGCTAGCATTGCAAGTCTGTTACGACCCGAACAACCTAGTGGCAAAACCAACATGTCTTCAAGCGAAACCTTTGCGCACTTGGAAATACGAAGGAAGGGTTACCAAACTCGATCGCGATTCGGGCGTGATAAATCACGAAATATTCTTCTCATTTTCCCTAGTCCCTGCTAATTTAGTTCTCCAAGAAGGAGACCGTGCCGAGTTCACAGCTGTGGAAAGCAACGCCGATGAATTTTCCTGGCGAGCTGTACAGCTCAGATTCCCTTTCAGCAAAGTAGCAGCATTAAAACCTGCAACGATTTCAACCCTTCCTGACGAGCTCTTCGAAAACAAGCATGGTGTCAAGCTAGAAAATGAGTTGAAATTCACTCTGAATAGCCCAGGCGAAGTATTGGAAGAAAGAATCGCAATAGGTAACGAAGATTTCTCCAAGACTTTGCACAAAGGGACGTTCCACACCGATGGAGTATCGCAGCTAGAAATTATATTGCCCACGTTACCTTGCACCGTTAGCGAAAAGTCAGTCACGTGGCTGAAAGTACGTTGCGTGGCCAAACAAGTTGGTGCCAGCCGCGAAGTCATGGTATTAGACTTCGGTGAGTTTAAAATCGGAAGGTATGTTTCGATCCACGTACAAGAAGCGCAGACGAGCCAGGCGAACGGTAATGGCTCTTCTGCGCGATATGAGAAGCACAAATGGATGCTAAGAGAGGACGAAGATTTTGGAGAAGACCGACGGTTTGTTTTACCCGGCCAACGCAAATTTAAACCTGCACCTTTCGCACCAGTGAAATTACCACTGTATACAGTACCAAAATTCGTTTGGAATGCCATGACGAGGAAAAAAGCCGACCTGACGCCACTGTATCCTTGCTTAAACGAACCCCTGATGTTATCCAACTACATAGTATGAACTTTCATATTTTCGACCACTAGATTTAAGTAGTTTCAAGGTTGTTCTTTTTAGTAGGCCATGTTTTTTTATTTTGTCAAGTTTTTAAAGAACATTCTTTTAATTCTTGTATCGTTGTAGAACAGTTATTAAAGCTGTTCTTTTTCTAGAGATTGCCAGAAGCTCTTTAGGTTAAAGTATTCGATCTTTCTTAGGAGCGTTTTCGGATTTTGCTGCATTTGGAAGAGATCGAAACGACATTTCGCTTAAGGGACTTTGATATTGAGCATGCGACTTTAAGTCACGTGGGACCTTATTTAGCATTGGATGTTCCCGGGCTAGCAGAAAAGCGGCCGTCAATCATGGTAGGAGATGCAGTAATTTTATCGACCCCGTATGGCAATTCAGGTATTCTACTAATGCTGTAAACTAAAAAATGAGAAAAAGGGATTTTTAATAACATTTTATTTTAATTTTGTACTAGGAGCAAGGTTTGAAGGCTTCGTGCACGAAACGAGACAAACGCAGGTTTTATTCAAGTTCCATCCTGATTTCCATGCACGATACTCCGGAGAAGATTATCACGTAACTTTCCAGCTGAATCGCACGCCTCTGCGTCGTTGTCACTTAGCTGTAGATTTAGCGGTCCAGCATCTGGGCCCGGAAGTCTTGTTTCCGTCGAAACTCACGCTACGGCCACCCCAAATTCCTACTCTGCAAAGCGAAAACCTCGAACACGAGAAAGCGCCCACTAAACTCACCGTAGCTCAGCGGCTGTTTGGCAGTAATTTTAGTTTGGACGACAGCTTTGAAAAGGAGACTGACCTAAGCAATAACAGCATCACTTGGATTAATGAGCTTTTGAATCGCGAACAGAAGCTAGCCGTCCTAAGAATTCTAAACGGTCAATCCCGGCCGTTACCTTACATCATATATGGGCCGCCCGGTACTGGCAAGACAGTAACGGTCGTGGAAGCCATTTTGCAGCTCTTTTTGCTCATGCAGGAGAGTCGCATTTTGGTTTGCACTCCTTCTAACAGCTCGGCGGATTTGATTGTCGAAAGGCTGCATTTGAGCCAGAAAATCTTGCCAGGCGATGTTGCGAGACTAAACGCCTATCACCGTTCGGTGGAGTCCTTGCCTGAGGCGGTCAAGCCGTACGCAATGACGGGAGAAAATTTAGAAAAAGTCGTACGCCACAGAATTGTTGTCACGACTTGTACCACTGCCGGTAATTACTAACATTTCTGACATTTTCGTACGTTTGCCTCCTGGTGTGATTTATTTGGGAATTATTTGGGAATTTCGGATTTATTTGGGAATTATTTTGAATTACTCCTGGGTATTTAGATTTATTTCGGAAGTATTTCGAATTGTTTCCGCTATTTTGAATTGCTTTGGAGTTCTTAGGGATTAATTGTTAGTTATTTCAGAAGTATTTTAGGATTTACAATGCCAAAATTATTTAGGATTTATGAAGGATTATCTAGGATTTCCAGGCATAAGCCAAGTTCTGCTGCTGAAGTAGTTTTTTTATCTCTCTTCTGTTAAGTTATTAATTTTTCGTAACTTAGTTTTTATTTCTCCTGCACCAGTGATGAATTGTACTTAAACACTATTTTTTGCGCTTCTAGGAACTATCGCCATGTTGAGGTTACGACACGGCCATTTCAGTCACGTGATCATTGACGAAGCGGGCCAAGCCACTGAAGCCGAAAGTTTGATTCCCTTGACGCTAATTCGAGCTGAACGTGAAAACCCGGACACAAAAGTGGTTCCTAAGGGTGGTCAGATTGTCTTAGCCGGCGATCCGAAACAGTTGGGCCCTGTACTTCTGAGCCGGTATGCAGCGGCTTACGGCTTGGACCTTTCGCTGTTAGAGCGCTTGTCGTTACTGCCCTTGTACTTCCGAAATGATCCCCTGTACCCTGGCGGGTATAATCCCCATTTAATTACCAAGCTCGTACGTAACTACCGGTCACATCCTGATCTGGTATTGCTGCCTTCGGAGCTATTTTATGATAATGAGTTAGTCGCCTACGGAACTAGCGAGCCAAACTGGTTGAACGGTTTGGACTTACTACCCGAAAAACGCACACCGTTGCTGTTTCACGGAGTCAGGGGCGAAAATCTGCAAGACGTAGATAGTCCTTCGTGGTACAATCCCGCAGAGACGTACCAAACAGTTCGGTACTTGCAGGCAGTCCTTAATACTGGGGTTAACGTGGCTGAAGTAGGAATTATAACGCCGTACCGCAAGCAAGTGCAGAAGATTAGGGACTTGATGGTAACTTTCGGTTTGGAAAGAGTGAAAGTAGGGTCAGTGGAAGAGTTCCAGGGCCAAGAGCGAGAAGTAATCATTGTGAGTACTGTTCGGTCATCAAGCGAGTTGGTTGCTGGAGATTTGGTCCACAGTTTGGGATTTGTGAAGAGCCCCAAACGGTTCAATGTCACTATCACCAGAGCGAAGTCGTTGTTGATTGTTGTGGGAAATCCACATCTTCTGGTGCAAGACCAGTATTGGGGAAAATTTCTGCAGTTATGCGTACAGAAACGCGCCTACGTAGGCTGTGATCTACCGGCAGAATTAAGTACTTTCAGAGATGAACTTTGACTTTTCTTATAGCAGCAGACAAAGATGTTTTATATGAAGTGGGACCTGTTGCGTTTGCGAATATGAAATCTCATTTTGGTTTGAAATACAGAGATCGTTTCTAATTGACCGATTTTTATTATTTAGCCATTGTTTTTCAGTGAACGTTGCCGTATTCGGACTGCGGTGTTGATTTTTCCCGCCGTGTGATCGCTTCTGTTCTCAGCAAGAAATGACGCTAGAGAAGTTGTCAGCCATTGGTCAGCCAGTAACGGCGGGAAAATACAATATACATAGGCGTAGCCCAAAGATGTCAATTCCAGGACGAGTAATTCGCATAATTCACGCGGCTGTTATGTTTAAGTCATCCAAATATCTACCATTTTACAAGTTTACAGGTTTGTTTCATTCGTCTGGTGTTCCAATCCCACCTTCATACATTTCACAACATTTGGACTTCACTGTTTTGTGTTTTTCTTTTACATGTACTCCTTCTCATTGAAACGTTACAGAACTTCCGCAGTAGCAGATAAAGCAAACTGAATTTTCTTAAGGATTTCCGACTATTTTGTGGCTACAAGCGGAGAAAGTTAGCTGAGTCAGTCCATTAGTAGAACACCGATGGCGCTGAACGCAAGGCGTTGGCTTTTTACAATTGGGAAAACTTCCGCAGCGCTTCAAGTGGCCTTACAATCGATCATCAGAATATATCGAATACGCCTCAAGTTTTATTGATGGACTAGCAAATATTGGCCATCTCTTCTTAGCGGATAAATAATGGCGAAAAAAACATATGATTTGTTGTTTAAGCTCTTACTTATAGGAGATTCGGGTGTGGGCAAAACTTGCATCTTGTTCCGTTTTTCAGACGATGCTTTCAACACTACTTTCATATCAACAATTGGTAAGTACCCTCCAAAACAAAATGAATTCCAAATCTGTTTTTTCAAGCAAAGTTAGTTACAGACTCATATGATCATACATGACTATATTGCATTAAACAAAGCATTTTTTGGTGTAAGTTATTCAATAAATGTGTCGCGTTTGGAATTATTTATTTCATGGCAAACTAATGTAAGATTTCGTTCTACGCAGGTATCGACTTCAAGATCAAAACTATAGAGCTTCAGGGGAAAAAAATCAAGCTTCAAATATGGTAACTGTTAAAAGTGATGAAGATAAAGTTTCACTCATCTATATCTTTTTCCTTCGTTTTTAAAGGGACACAGCTGGTCAAGAAAGGTTTCATACCATTACTACGTCGTATTATAGAGGCGCCATGGGGATAATGCTAGTCTATGATATAACCAGTCCAAAAACGTTTGATAATATAGCAAAGTGGCTTCGGAATATCGATGAAGTAAATAACAATTTAATAGAACAAAAAATTAAATAAAACAAACAGTTCATACTAAAATAAATAAAAAAAAACTAGCAGCGTAAGTTGTCTCGTGAAATTTCGCTATAATACGAGCACAATATAAGTTTATTTGTAAATATGTTTCTTTATAATTGCAGCATGCCAACGAGGACGTGGAGAAAATGATCCTGGGCAACAAGTGCGATATGGAGGATAAGCGAGCTGTTAGCAAGGAACGGGGCGAAGCTGTAATTCTTTCTCATTTGTTACAAAAAGAAACATAACTCAATTACGGTTGCTTCTAGATTGCGCGAGAACACAGTATCCGGTTCCTAGAAACTTCTGCAAAGGCGAATATCAACATTGAGCAAGCATTCGTAGCGTTGGCTGAAGCCATTCTTAATAAAACGCCGGGGCGAGACCCACAGGAAGCCCCTGACCGAGTACCCTTAGACCGTAAAGCTGACCGAGGAGGAGGGCGTTGTTGCTAGAAAATTTTGTAAGCATTTTTAGGGGGTGACTTGTTTTGTCTGCTTCGATATTTTTTCCAGAAAAAGTTGCTGCCGATAACATTACAAAACTACTCCATTCTGTGAGTTTAGTCAAGGAAACTTAACCTTATAGTTTAATTTAACGATTCTCGTAGAATGTATGACATATTCAATTAATTACATAATAATTCGATTCTAGACTAGATGAATGCGTAGAAAACTTCAAAGAAGTTTAATCTAGAACAGGTCATTTTAAAGGTCGCCAGTTTTCGTAGAACGATTCAGTATAAATGGAATGTAGAGTAGCGCATGAAGAAAGTTGTTCAGTTCGAAAATTAAGGAAGTATTGAGATACATAGTGAAAGGTAATTTACTAGTTTCATGGAAATTATCTAATCGGACTTCCTTTTTTGCAGGTATTTTTTTGTTAACGCTTGGCCTTATGACTCGGTCCACTGTTCGACGCCTGAAGAGAAGGGTATAATTGCCGATTAGCTTTGCTCATCTTATCTATCACACACAATTTATTTCCTAATTTTTGGGCAGTTTTTTTCGTCCGAGAAAATTTTCTAAAACTTGATTAACTAGGTTGCAATAAATAAATAGCTTTTGGCAAAACGGCACCAAAATAAATAAGCAGTTTTGAGGTTTTCCGAATTTAAAATGAAAGATTAAGTTTTGCTCCCTTTCCACACAAGCTTTACTTGTACAGCTTGAGTTGCTTTTCGAAAGGATTGTCTAGCTTCGTATCCATTTTATAATAACCGTTGTCCTCAATGCAAAAAGAAAAGACATGCGTTTGAAAACTTTGGAAACATTCTACATGTAGAAAATTCGCCACAATACAGTTACGTTATAAAGTCCACAAGTACTCTAGTAATCTACAACTGTTCTAGTAATGGTGGGCCCGATTTTTCTTCTGGAGTCTTAAATGTTATGATCTTCTTCAAATCAACCTATAGTGGGAAAGAAATGCGTGAAAACTGAGCTCAAACACTAAGTTTGCTTAACGACTTACTTTGTCCATAGTAATAGTAATATAACCCGTGATTTGTGAACGGCAGCACGTGGAAGTAGTCGTTGACACCTCCGTTGGGAGTAATAAACGGAATAGTTTACCTTTGATGGTCACCGTAACATAGTTTGGCTGCAGATCCACGTCTACTAACGAGGTATCTAGGTACCTAAGGAACATAGAGTTATTACGAGACCAGTACGAGTTATTTTGAGAATTCACTTGAAAGTGTGAAGAGTTAACTTGAATTGGAGGTCATCTTCGTCGAACTCGAAAGGTATACGCAGCTCATTAATATTTCTTATTGTTTCAACCCGTTTCGGTGGTAGTGTTACTTCAAGCACTTCTGGTGGTACTTCAAGTACGTCGTTTCTTACATTTTCACGGTAATTAATTTGTGGTTTGGAAGCTGGAAAAGAATATGACATTTCTTAATGGATCAAAATCGCTTATGCAATGCACTGATTGAACAGTCACCTTCTAATCGTTCTTGAGCAATAATCTTATCCATGTTGTACTCCAAAGCAGCTTGAATTCGTTCACCTCGAGTTATTTCTTGTCCGTCTAGCTCCGAAAGTTGTGGAAGAGTAGCAATAACGTAGGCTCGATAACCTTCGTATTTGGAACACGGATTTCCTGTCAAATACCTGGATATCAAACAATACCATAAATAATGTATTTTAAAATTTTGCACTGCTATAAATATAAAAACGTTTCTACACTTCTCTTAGAGCGTAGTTGTGTTGCAAGTTAGTTAAGCTTGTGAGCTGTACGATGCGATTGAGTGTCAGATCCAGTTTATTCAAAGATTCACAACCTTGCAGGTTCTCTACTACTTCGATATCGTTTAGGGCCAAGTTTAAATACTCGAGTTTCTTCAGCCGCCCGATATTCTCTACAAATAAAAACAGCTCTTTTTAACGAACAACGCTATAGTTTACTTTACGATGTTACCAATTTTCTTAATGCGGTTGCCTTGCAAATAAATTATCCTTAACTCTCGGCACCATTTGTCAAGGTGTTCAATCTTTTCAATGTTCTGTTGGTGCAACGTCACTTCTTCCAAGGTTGAAAGCAGTCCGTCATTATGCTCCGCACGTCGTCTTATCAAGTCTTCTGTAACTAAATTATCAAAACTGAAAACAAAGCTTCCCAAATTTTAGTAACTTACTAAAAGTCATTGTGCTGTCTCGTAACGTAACGGATTATCGATAAAACTTCACTTAGCAACGAAAGTTATACCACTGCCGAACTACATAAAATCGATAAAACAAATACCTGTTGAACGATAAACATTAATTTTCGAAGAAAATAATTTCCACTAAGATTTTTTTATTTCTACTTTTAGTTAACAGTATTTCGTTTTTATAAATGTACTGAGTAAATTGAGGAATTAAACTCAAGTCATACTGGAAAATGGCTTGTATTCGTAACAGCGGATTGGAAAAAAACCCTGGGAGGGGTAAAAAAAGGAACGAAAGGAGGGAGGACGTTAGAACATATTACGCTTATTCAATAACAATATCATTATTTTCTTCCACTGGTGCATTTAAACGTGGTTTCTTGCCCATAGCAGGGATTTCCGTGCTCAATCTTCTCTTCTTGGCGCGTTCAACGCATTCACTCTCCTGCTCGCCGTTCATCTCCACAAGGATTAAATCCTCATCCATATTCACCACTTCTGGCTCAGCTGCGCTCTTCTCACCCTGTTTACTTTCTTCCGGTTGCTTCTGTTCAGCAACATGTTTAGGTTTCAGTTGTTCCAAGTCTGTTACAATTTCATATTCAACTCCTTCAGCCATTTTTTCTCTAGGAAAAAACAAATATCATTTATCACATTAAAAAGAACTGCCCGATAATTTATATCTGCGACTTACTCATGAACGAAAATAATATTTAAGTTATATTCTTGTAAAAAATCGTCGCATTTCAAACGCGCGCCATCAGAAATCCCAAACTCCTAGAAAAGACGAAAAACTTCTTTGTATTCTAAGTCATATCCGAGGGAAATCACTTACGGATAAAGTTTTGGGCAAGTTATCATCAGTTTCTCCCTCTTCGGAGGATAACAACACAGTGCCTTTGCCGTTATCAATCATCACATCAGGAGCCACCATATGCAATGCTCCTTTCAAGATCTTCTCTTCTAGTTGTTTCACTGTGAAGGTTTTGGTGTTAAGAACGACTGTAACCTTTAATGAGAACAAAATAATGCTTTAACATTTTTCGCAGCCTTTCTGGCTTTACTCTTCGCTTTACTTCTGGTTGTTCGGCGCAAACGAAACACTTCGGATGGGGAGGATCTAATTGACTCGGTGCAATCAACTTCTTCAAGTAGTTCGGCTGACGATTCAGGTAAATCTAAACAAAGAAAGTTTCCTCACTTTCCGTTTTTGATATGTTCACTGATATTTTCTTACGTGTCGGCAATCCTGAATTCTGTTCTTCAACAATTTGTAAGCTTCGAAAACCATCAGACCCGCAATAACGGCGTTGGTAGTGGCGATTGCCGGAATAATATTTCCAGCCATGGCTATTAAATAAAAAATTAAAATAAAATAAAAGGCAAGACAACAATTTAAGCAAATTACACTTGACGTCAAATCGACTTTTCTGAGAAATTCCAAAAATGTACGACCGGATATTAGCACATGCCGCGACGAAATCCATTGCTGCTTGATCATCCTTATCCCAGACTAAAATTCCGTCTGAAGCTTTCTTTATTTTTACACAAAAGAAAGAAAAATTTACTACAGTTAACTTCCTTCATAATAGTGTTTTCATCACAATATTTACCTTCAACTTCCCGTATAATTCTCCACAACTGGAAGCCATAACGGCTCCGCATTCTTTTACGCTCCAAACACGCTGATCTTTAATTCCGGCATTTGGACCGTTGGCCACTCCTTTAAGAGAAAATATAATAAAAAACATAAGATGAAGAGGAAAAAAGCCAAATAATTATAATAAATTTCAAGAAACCAAAACTATGTTGCAAGTTTTAGTATATGTAGGTTTTACGAAATAATAAATAATAAACTACCATTGTCAGGTAACTCAGCCCATTCTAGAGGAGTCGGTGCTCGTCTTTTTTGCCACAATTTATCCATCGACAGCAAATACTTAATATCATCGTTGAAAAACTTGTTGAAAAGTTTGGCAGGATCGTAATTACAAGAACTGGCCCATAAGCGTGTATTTACGCGACTGACATTACCATCTCCACTTAATGCCGCCTCTCCAGAGTTCCCTAGGAATAAACGCAAAAGAAGATATACCAAAAGTTCAAATGCTGGCTAGATAATTCTTATTAACCCACACACTATTAATTTAAGTAATTAGGTAAAATCTAAAAGGAAAGCTTACAGGTTGCCTGCTAGCTGTAAGCAAATTCAGCCCTTAAACTTATTTCACTGCATTAACATAATGCTGTGAAATTTTACCGCATTAACATAATGCTCCGAAATTTGATTGGATTAGATATAGCAATTAAGTTACGATCATTACTCAAATAACATTAATGGTTCGAAATTTTAAAAGCAGGATTGATGATATAAGGTTATAAACACAGTTTTTACCAACAGCTTCCGGATCCGCTGTATCAGGTGACACGTCTTGATCAGGATCGGATTCTCCAAACAATTGGTTAAAGAGATGTTTCGCCCAAACGATGCAATGAATTGGTTCCGAAGGGGTATTACGAATTGTGCAGCCCGGGAATGATTTCTGAGCCGCTTTAGGTTGACAATCGTAGCACTCTACCGCTCCTTTTTGAATTACCTACCGAAAACAAGGTAAGTATAACTTCAAATTCATGAAAAATGAACAGGAAAGGTAATAAAAAATCCAAAATATAATAAGGCATGATTAACTTAAATACGAAAGAAAATAGAAAGATAATGTACTGTGACTTGTCCAAGGTATCCTGCGGTACCACTTTCAATTAAAGGCACTTTGGCAGCTAGACACATGCGGTTCACGTGACTGCGCGCAGCTCGGTTGTCAAGAGCATTTAAAACGAGATTAAAACCAGCAAAGAATTTGCTGTTGTACTCCGGACTGTGGGGGAAAGTAAACAAATTATGCCTGATACGATTTTTCGCAAAGGGGAATTAAGCAAGTTCAATTACTTCATGATGCTGTCATGCAATGCCGTGATTTTAGCGTTAGGATTAAATTCTAGAGCACTTTGCACTGCAACAATAGATTTTGGTTTCCCAACATGTTGCCGCTGAAACAGAAACTGACGGTTCAGATTGCTGACATCAATAGTATCCAAGTCAATCTATTTTAAAGCAAAGAAATTAATTTCAGCCAATAACTGGACTTTCTTTCAATTTTTCTTAAATAGTTTTAGTGAAAAGTAACTTTACAAGACGAGACTTACCACAGTAATATCTTGAAACCCACTTAATACCAGATTTTTGAGGACTTCGCAGCCAATTCCGCCAGCTCCAACGAGGAAAAGTTTGGCTGTAGACGCAAGTTGGTATAAATCAGCCGGCAAACAATTCAACGCACTTTTGGGTGCCATTGGTTTCACTACATGAAAGGTACGAAAAAGTACTTTAAAACCGACGTAATTGTCTTAAATTTGGCGCTTATACCTGGTTAGAATTGGCGTTGGTAAAGTGAAGTAAAATACGAGAAATTCACAACCGGCACGTAAACAACCGCCCGATCCGCAAGAGCGCTGTTCTTCGTCCAAAGTCGTTGCGGACCGTTTTGGGATAAGCCACGCTGAAACACTAGTCCGACAAGTTCTATCCGCACCTGCCACAACAATTTTCCTAGAGATCATCCCGACAGCTCCTGCCATCTAGTAACACGAGCTCGCAATGGTACATTTAGCAGAACAGTGAGTGTTCTGGAGTGCGTGTCATCATCTACAAACAATAGTCACAACAGTAGACAAACAGTTTGATCACGGGGATCGTTAACTGCATAGTAAGACCTCTGTACCTTATTAATTCTTGGTGTCACTATCTCGCCTTTTAGTATACCAAACTATTCAACGTGTCAAACCATATTGGCGAATTGTAGACTACATAACAAACTCATGTAAACCTTTGCGCAAGTCCGTAGCATACGTAAACAACAATTAATCTCCTAGGAACTAATCCTCTGAAATAATCTTTTGTTTAATATCTGTAGTTGATGCTTGTATTGTGTATACCAAAAATGTGATAGTAGAGTATGTCACGCAATGTTTAGTCTGTAAAGACCAGATCCGTTCGTTAAGCCAAAATTGTTGCTTTTCTTAGAAGTTTCCCTCCTCTTCTTACCGCGCTCCTTTTTTTCCGAAAAAGCAAGCCAGATGAATCCTCAGCCACAACATCCCAGCTATCCTCAAGCACCCCCGTCTGGATATCCTCCCAATCCGCAAAATCAACCGCAATACGGTTGGTCTGGTCCATGGAACGCTTCTGGTCAACCTGGTACTCTTGCGCATTTCTTTAATTTCATTTATGGCTTAATTTGTTACAGCTTCCGTTTGCAAACACTTCGCGAAAGTCGGGAGATATTAATATACTTCCTTTTGTTGTTTTTCTAAAAAATAAAATTTGCTTGAACAGTTGTCAAAGCTTCTGCATGTCTAAGAGAGGATCTTAACGTCTTTGGAAATTACAGTTAAAGTGAAGGGTTTACACTTTCTGCAGATCTTTGCCGACTGTCCTGCATTCTTCCAATGAATGGTGCACCTCTCACTCGCAATTCGGTTTAACTAGTTTAGAGAAGGAATCGGCGGTTAGTGATAAGAGTGGGTCTTCATGAAAGAAAATCTCGCGAAGACGGTGTTTTTGCTTTTCACTGAAAACAATCAAAGAGCTGTAGAACTCAAGGGAAAGTGATGCAGGAATAATTATTCCTATTTATGAAATAATCGTCAGTGTGCGGACAACAATGAAAATACTAGATAAGCATGCTAAATACGTATTGAAGTATAAAATATTACTTAGTATTATACCGATTGTATATATTTGTGTAATTAATATAAATCTCAACTATTAATTATATACTAGAATATAGAGTAAATTTATAAACGGTCGAACCCACTCAATCGAACATCAGCTATTTTAATACTCCGCCGTTTTGAATGAGAAGTTAGCACTCTCGTTTTAAGCCCATTTAATTCAATGTAAAGCGACTACTTTTTATTGAATAATGCAGGAGTCTCCAACCCTATCTTCAATTCGCCAACGCTGGCGAATCGACGAAAAATGTTGGCGAATAGGCTTTTAAAAAATTCACGGACAGATCTGTTGAAAAAGATCGTAAATCCCTAAATTCAAACAATACATGTCGAGCTCACGTAACTCCAACTCGGTTATCTCCATAGCTCGCTTAACCTCAAGCTAAGCTCAAGTCCCATGTCACTCTCATTTAAACTCAATGGAAACAGGCTCGGTTTATACCGACTCGGTTAACTCCAATATTGGGGTTTACCTCATAGTGTTTTCATTCTCCGTCGGGTATCTTACAGTGATAAATAAGCTCGGTTAACTACCGACCGTCATGCGCAAAAAGAATAGCAGGGAAAATATTCCAAGAAATGGGGCGACAGGGTGAAATGTTCCCAAGAAATGCTTCCGGATGTTCTTAAGCAGAAAAAATACTTTCACCTTTCACAACCCTCAGTTTTGTGCTCTGTATTTAATGAATACACAGTCAATCACTGGAAAACTATGGACAAAAGAGTGTACCACAGCGATCAATTACGGACTATCACTTGAAGAAATAGAAAAACTGGTTTACTTAACTTAAATTAAAGTATTGTTTATGCAGTAATGTCTCTTAATATTAATAAACGCATATGAATGTATATTGTGGTTTTTATTGTACAATACTGTATCATTATTTCTAGCTGCGTTAAAAAGGCGACTCGGATAACACCCTAGCTCGTTTAACTCCATACTGACTGGTCGGTCCCGAGCCTATGGAGTTAGCGAGTTCGACTGTACAACTCCTGTATTACTGTCGAGTTGCTCCTTGAGCTGCAGTACTGAACGGAAAACTTTTACTTGCAGAATCATTTTAAGTTAGGACGCTGCACAATATTCAATGGAGTGTGACACCAGAGCTTTCCCTTGTACAGTAGTGGTAAAAAAAACTATCCGGACAGGAGGCTCATTGGAGTTTCTGCTGTCAATGTAGCTTTTTGTTACATGTAATGTCACCCTCTGTTACAGACTGCAAGAGATTCCGTGTTTGGAAAAAAATTTCATTAATGATAGAGCTGGATTCTTTACGCAATTTAGCCCGTGATAGCGTAAAATTTTTGTTCTAAGGGAGAAAGCGTCGTCAGTGGAAGGATGTTCGTCACCAAAAAGTGGAAAAGTCAGGGGTTGCCGTACAAAGTAAAAAAAATAGTGATTATGGTTCTGGGCCCGGCAAAGAAGCCAAGCAGCGAGAAACATACTGACTTTTTTATTTTATTTTTTAAGGAAGGAAATTCAAAGATAGCTGGGTAGAAGAGTTCGTCCTTATCGAAGTTAACAAGAAATCCACTGGTTACTACGTGAATTTTTTTACCCAACCGAAAGCTGATAATTTAAAGAACACTTCATCAGCCAGCATTAGACTAGTAAAGCATCCCTTGCAATACAAATAAAGCGACTTCTGACAAAACACTTAGAATAGCAGCAAAGTTTCAATTTGTTTTTGTCTTTAAATGAAAGCTTAGCTTGTGCGAACTAGAAAGTGGCCTGGATCTTGGCCAGCAAGACAAAACCTTCCGTAGACACGCAGTTGTAAAGGAGTGTCTTGTTTCTGTACTTTAAATTTTACTGGCAAATCAGGAAGAGAAGATCCGAAAGATTTCACGCGTTACAAGCTAGCGTTTGATTTGTTGCGCGATCCTTTCCAAGAGAACATTGTTAACGCCAGCAGAGAAATCGTCTCTTTACTGAATGTAGAAAACGGATATTTGGAGACAGGTTTACCTGACATAAAATATGAAGCATTTGCAAATTTACATAAATCGTTCTGTGACGGAAATGGGAGAGCTGATAGTGAAGGAGCATCCCAACCTTCAAACATTAAAAGTTCGAATAACAAACTTCTATTTACAATTGGCTCACCTTGGCTAGCGATTTAACCTTCTCAGATTTTGGATTTCTGAAATCCAAGTAAAGATCC
This sequence comes from Triops cancriformis, assembly GCA_020615345.1. Taxonomy (NCBI): domain Eukaryota; kingdom Metazoa; phylum Arthropoda; class Branchiopoda; order Notostraca; family Triopsidae; genus Triops; species Triops cancriformis. The sequence continues at coordinate 77,114 of JAHZNP010000230.1, read as the reverse complement.
CATTTATTAAAGGAAAATTTGGATGCCGATTTGTATTGTGCGGTTTCGTCAATCAAACCTTAAATCTTGATTTTCACGTGTTGGCGAATTGGCACCCCGATTCGCCAACGTTGGCGAACCGGAAAAAAATGGTTGGACACCCCTGGAATAATGGATAATTGAACATTCGGTTTTATTGAAAAACATTTTGAAGCCACGCTGTATACCTAACAATCCTGAACCATGTAATTTATTACCTTACCGTGTAATTTATTTCCGTTATAATTCTGTATCTTATGTTGCTATTTATGACACGGGATTCCGCCGCTCACCCGTTAGTCTTTTAAACTGGGGATCTGTCATATTCACTCTTATAGTCATCTTCCCGCATGCTGTTAGCATGTTATGAGTTTAGACGAGGCATAGTACAGTATCGCTTCGCGTTGGGAGCTTTTCACATGCACGGTCCACTTACTAAAAAAGGAAGTAAAAATAAAAAATAAGCACAAAAGAAAGATAAATAAAAAATTTGCAACAGGTTGTGTGCTTTCAGCGGACTCGTGAAAAATAAGATGGCTGAACAATAAAATTTTGAATGTAATTTTTCTTTTGGTCGTTCGTAATAGGAGCGCCACCGCCATATCCAGGAGCCCAACCACCGAACCCGCAGAATCCAGGAGGCTACCCGCCCCATCCGCAGTATCCACATCAATTTCCCTCTTCTCAGCCGAATTCCCCGCCCTCGAATAACATGTACGGATCGTATGGCGGCGACCCCGAAGCTCCTCTCCATGGCGGCGACACTGGAGCTTTTCTTTTTTCGGAGAAAACCATTCGAATGGCTTTTATTAGGTAAAAAAGCAACAGGAAAACAATGATTAATTACGTTTTTTCCTCTATAATTCATTTGCAAAAGAATTTAGCTTGCTATCTGAAGTCGGGTCTTTTCTATATTTTATTGTTTAATACCGGCTCGGGTGATTTTTTCCATTTTCAGGAAAGTCTTCGGAATTCTTATGTGTCAGTTAGCCGTCACTGTCGCGTTCATCGCGCTCTTTGTCTATGAACCGCGTGTCAAAGGTTTCGCACATTCAAATCCGTGGTTATGGTGGCTGACCTTTGGCTTGACGTTCGTACTTCTTATCACTTTGGCTTGTTGCGATGGCTTGAGACGTCGGTGGCCCACCAATATTATCTTATTGGGATTGTTCACTATGTGCGAAGGTTTTATGTTGGGTTTCGTGTCGTCAGTCTACGAAGTAACAAATAATTTTTTTTTACGTTTGTATCTAATGGTGAATTCTTAATGTGTACACAGAAAGATGAAGTCCTCATGGCGATGGGCATTTGCACCGCCGTTTGTTTGGCATTGACCATCTTCGCCATGCAAACTAAATGGGATTTCACGATGATGGGTGGCATCTTGTTCGTCTGCTGTGTGATTTTGATGATCTTTGGCATCGTGGCCATTTTCGTCCAGAATCGCGTTGTATCTCTCGTCTACTCGTCGATTGGCGCGGTGTTGTTCTCCATTTATCTCGTTTTTGACGTTCAGCTAATGCTAGGTGGTAAACATAAGTACTCGATTTCGCCCGAAGAGTACATTTTTGCGGCTTTGAATCTTTACCTGGACATTATAAACATCTTCTTGTATATCTTAGCCATTATTGGTGGCTCACGTCGAGATTAGGAATAAAGATCAGAATTTTTAAGTTCCGTATATTTAATTAATCCAGTCTTGACGTGAACTTCGCCAGAACTTTGTAGTAGGGATACTGGAGGTAGAGTAAATTTGCCGAATCATCTCTTTTTTCATGTTTTCCTACTAGTCTCTTGGCTTGTGTGACGATTTTTAGTTTGGACAGTGAAGGAAAATATTAACCTCGTCAAAGTATCTTATTGTTCTGGATTATTTGGTGGCATTCCATGTATACCCCATATATACCTGAATTTCGTTGTTTCTTCCATTTTTTTCTTCTTGGAATTAATACAATTATGTAGTTTGTTATTCTATCATTTGCACGCGCGTTCCTTTTGATTTTCCCGTTTTTATTTATTCTGGAATAAATAATTGAAAGGCAAAAACGATTGTTCAACTGTGGTTTTGGAAATAGACGTGTGTGCACGCAAGGAAAGAAACACAGCTTGGAATTTTAGGGTAATTGTCCTTGGCTCTTATATATCTTGCATAAGCTACATGTTTTTCATTTTGACATTGGTAATGACGTATTGCTATGCAATAGTTTACGTAAAAATGTTGAATTGCGCTTTCGGCTTAGAGGTGAGTAGCACACTTGCTTGTGTTCCCAATTGTGTTGTTTATAGTAGTGACGTAAGGTGGATCTCCTTTTAAAATTCTGAAGGTAGTAAGTAAAAAAAAGTCAACTCTTCGACAAAAATCGCCCCAAGTTGTCAAACATTTCGAAAGAGACACTTTTCCGAATATTGTAAAAAAAAAGAAAGCGCTACGCTTTACACCAACAGATAATGCACTAAACTTCAAAAAGATAAGTGGTTGCCCTAATAACGCTCAGATTACGTTATCACCCCGAAGAAGAGTCATTCTGGTGTTGTACCTCGAAAACTCCGGATGAGCACTCTAACGATCTAAAGAAAGTTTGCATTGTTTCGCGAAAATGGGTGGTAATTTCTTAATTGACATCTAAACCAAGAACTATTTTCATTACTTGTCATTTTTTCCCCTAGATGATGTAGAAAACGCAAAAGAGCCGGTTTTTGCGGCTTTTAACGAAGCCACGATTAGACGAGCGTTTATTAGGTAACACGGTATTATGTGAAATCGTGCATTTAAATTATGCTATCCTACGTAAACCTTATTGTTTACTAATCGAGTGTGTTTTGTAATAGTGCTAGCTTTCGGGCTCTAACCTTTCATACTTCGTCGTTTTCTAGGAAAGTGTTCGCAATCCTTTCCTGCCAGCTAGCCATTACTGCCGGGCTCATAGCGCTGATTCTTTACGTTGAAGAAATTCAGACCTGGATTGAAGAGAATTCCTGGATATTGATTATAGTTATTCTACTCACAGTAGCAATCATGATTATGCTGGCCTGCTGTGGTAATATCAGACGACGCCATCCGTGGAACTTGATTTTACTCGTTATCTTCACGATATGCGAAGGATTCACCCTCGGCGTCATATCAGCTTCCTACAACGTAAATACTACAAAATAACTTAGTTGCCAAATTAATAAACGCCACCTAGTCTTAAACCTTTTCTTTATCCTGAAATCTTGATAATTTTCCCCTCTTTTTTTGTTTCTATTTTTTCGCTATTTATTTTATTACTTTTATTTACTTCAGTACTTTTTATTTATTTCATTACGTTTTATTTGTTTTACTACTTTTTATTCCTTTGATTACTTTTATTTTATTATTTTTATTGTTGTTTCTTCATTTATATTATTTAAGATTAGTTTTTTATTTATTCAGTTTTTACTTTATTGTAGGGCAATGACGTGATGATCGCAATAGGAATTTGCGCGGTCGTCTGTATTGGTTTGATCATCTTCGCTCTACAGACCAAATTTGACTTTACGATGCTCGGTGGCGTATTGCTCGTCTGTTCCTTAAGTTTTATCTTGTTTGGCGTATTGGCTGCCTGCATACCAGGAAACGTGGTGCGGATCTTATACTCGTCGCTAGGCGCCATTTTGTTTTCCTGCTACTTAGTATACGACGTGCAGAGGCTTATGGGTGGGAAGCACAAGTACGCCACCTCACCCGAAGAGTACGTCTTCGCGGCGTTGAGTATATACCTTGATATTGTCAATTTGTTCCTCATTATCTTGCGACTCGTCGGCGGCCGAAAGTAGGAACGTCAATTATTTAAGAAAATTAATGCGTAAAACCCCGATCTTCGTTCATTTTGCACTTGTTTTTATATAAATTTGTGCTCTTAAATTTATCTATTTCATTTTATTAATTCCATCGGAAGTGCATTCCGTCGATTCTTCAGACATTACCGATTGTGACTTAACTCGAGGTCTCTTCCCTCTTCTGGTCAGGTGACAAACAGTTTTACAGGATAAACTGTTCTTGGTTCGTATGTATTTTGAATACAAGTACTCTTTCGCAAGCATTACATTGCCTTGGTATACAATAGTTTACGTATAAGTGTTTAACTGCGCTTCGTTTCACAGGAAATTGTTCTTCAGCATGAGGGTTACAGAATTCTGAAGTTGAGGGTAATATTTGAAGCGCAGACTGGCATTTGTCATTTTCGTTTAAATTTCATTAAATTCTCTTTACTTTACAGGTAACCTTTCTTTACTCAACTAAGTTTAAAGCCGGTCTTTCGTATACAATTGTTCACCGTACGTCCTTCGATGTTTCTTTGTGGGTTGACAGGGGAGTTGCACAATTTTGAACATCGAAAACCACCAAAGCGTACAATCAAGAATGCGGTTTCTGAGAACAAAATTGAGTCTTCATTCATGACAAAACTTTGTGAATTCACTGGGAAGTCATAATTTCTAACGCTCCTGATTTACAACATGAAAAGAAGAAAACAAGCTTTCCACGGACTGGAAAGGCGGTTGTGTTGGGTTTGTTATTGTCGTTACGTATCACAACTGATTGTACAACAAGGGTGAAAATATGAGTTTGTAGAATCGTATTGTTTCGATTGTTTACCTATAAGCAGTAGGTACAGTCAAATGGTCACGATTCTTTGGCTTGGACTTGGTTGCGCGAGGACAACCTGACAACGTCCGGTGAGAAGAATAGTTTCCCGTCACATGACCCGAACCGTCGCAACCAGCTACCGGACATTTCAGTTCTTGCGAATGCACGTGGACTTGAGATCGATCCGCACGTGGACAGCCCGACAAACTACGACAATATAAAGAATTTAAATACATGTTAATGGGGAAAATGTCGGGCAGCTTTTGATGAAATATCGGTACCAGCATCCTTTGTACTTTCACCAGGAATTTCTCAGACCAAACGAATACGAAAGGCCACAAAGTTCAGTAGCAAAGACTAACACAGGTAAAACAAAATTTTCTAATTTAACATACTAAAAGGGATGGTAGAGGAGTGTAGGATTAGTTGTAATAAAAACTAACGGTGGCAATATTTATAAAATTGTGAACAACAGATATTAATGACGAGATTCTAACGATTAATGCTTCTGAAAATCGCACAAATTCCAAGGAAATATTACCGGAATATAACTAATATTGTATGACAAAAGAATAAATATTTATTTAGCTGCGGCCCTTGTAATATCAGGTTCTCATATTTTCATTGTCATGTTTAGTATAAGTACGAAAAGTACATACAAAAAATAGTTTGTAAGTAAAAGAAGGGTTACAGAGCAATTTCCTAAAGATCAGCCGCCCAGTGTATAGAGTAGCCTATTTTTACATGGGGCATGAAAAGCCAAGAGCGGCGCTCAGCATTAATTTTTTAATATAATTTTTGCTATTAGTTTTTCAATTTTTAAAATAGAACTTACAGTAGCTCACTGGATTGCCAGGACACTTGACTTCAGTAGACATAATTTCAAACAATTGCTTACAACGTGTACTAATTGAAAATAAGCGATCGTTGCTATGCAAAACAGACCCAACTCTTCAACTTTTCTTTTATAGGAATGTGTGGTGAAAAAATGGATGCTGTGTTAAATAATTAATTCAATTTCGAAGACAAATCTTAAATAGTAGAAATCTATGACTCTGAGACGCAATAATCAATGCAAGTATAAAATATCCACTCAAAAACTTTCTTAATGAGGCCTACCTCCTATGCGTGGCATAATGGCCTGTGACATGACCCAAACCATCGCATCCTATGGTTGGACAATGAAGCAGCTCCCGACCTTCCCGTCCCCTCGCACTTGATAAACCGCGCGACGAATTACTCAAGCGCCTGTAAAGACATTTCAAATTGCCATATTATTGGCGAATTGACGAGAATTCTTTTGTTTCGACAGAAAAAAATGCTGCGTTGGCTAACCAATTCACGTCTTCAGGTTTTAGTCTTTGTGCGTTTATTTCCAGAATTTATTTCTAATTTCTCCGACTACAGAAATGTCTGGAAGCTGCTTCACACAACCAATAGCAAACGTCCACCAAGTAACAAAAAGGAAATCCAAGCGAAAAAAGGGATGTCTACCTCTCATCTTTCTCACTAAGACGCCTCATTGTGCAATCTTGGGTTTTCATATGGGAGACGGTACCGGCAGAGTAGGCCGTTGAGTCCGGTTGTTGTCCAAACGCCATTACAGGGTATGAAGAACGAAACGCAGGGTCGATGTAACCATTATAAACAAAGGAACCGGTGTTTAAACTGTTGAAACCACCCACACCATAGACTCGATCGCCGTAAGGGTAATCTAGAGAAAAAGACTCGGTATTTGAGTACGTGCTGTATTGCTGCGACTGATTGCACTTACTGTTAGGTTCGCGGTAGAAGAACTCATCACTATAGACATCAGGGTGGGAGTACCTTCCGTGAGCAAGATTCGGAGTTTGACAAGCTAGCAACGGCTTCGCTAAGCTGTGCTCAGTACACTCAGTACTAGCATTCGAAGAGAAATCCACCGGCTCAGTTTGCTCTTCCATAGGCCGACTTTCTGGTAAAGGCCTGTCGGCCAAAACCGCTTCCTGACTTGTCGAAGACGCACTGTACGTACTGGCAAGCTCCTCCCTAACGAAGCAATATCATTAGTGGTATTATTACATCACAAGCATCCCTTTGTTGTACCCGTTATAAAAGTACAACATTGGAAGGCTGCACGGTTACTTACGAAGTATGAGTGGAGGAATCCAAGCTTCCATTCTTTTTTATGCAATTGCTGTAATAATAGTCGTCTCCCAGGTAGTTTTGGTTGTAATTTACAGGATATGACTGCAGCAATAAAACATGACTACGTCAGCAATTTGTCTGTTATAAATGAACTTCGAATTTTTTCAGAAAATAAAATAACAATTAAAGAAAAAAATGTGTAAAAAAATCTCTATAATAATGTAGAATTAATTTTGAACAGAAACAATGAAATTGTTAATTACTTTCTATTTATTTTCAAAATGGCAAACCTAGTCTAATTTACACATTATGCAATGATGAATTTATTATTCTAATTGATTTAGTTTACGCAAGGCATGCTTAGGTTTCTTTAATATTACTATTGTGAGAAATATATATCCGTGGGTGGTTACCTCAAATGTTCCTAGCCGAGCGTAATTCTGATTCTGGTCGGCTGGTGAATACATGTTATTCGGTGTGGTACTGGCTTTGACGGACAGGTTGATTACCGACTCGGCTCTTGCATAACCCGTATTAGGTCTTTGGTTGTCGGTATAAACACTAGAGAAAAAACATCAATTTTTTTTCATATTGTTGTGGCTTACAGAAATGTCCAGTATTACTTTTCGTGAAAGAAATTGTCCGCCTCCCCTTCGCATTTGCTATTACTGGTTTCGTAGCAAGAGTTGGGACCGCAAGACTCGTTACGAACAGTGTGATATTCATCGCTGTACTTGGGAAGGTTGGCAGTGGACAAGTCCACCCGCGGTTCACGTACTGGATAAACATCGCTGGCTATACCTGGCAGTACTTGCGGCGCGGGCGTTGGGAAGACGTGGTTGGTTTCGGGAACCAAGTTATCAGGACAAACTGCGGCTACCGGTTGCCCGTGTGGGACGTAAGGGTAGGAATGATTCCCAAAAGCAAACGGGTTATGAAACTGAGCGACTGGCTGATGGTAATACGTATGCGGGGGATAGATCTGATGATTGTTGGAGAGTGTACAATTGGTGGTCGCTTTCAAGTAATTCGATGAAACCACATGATTCGGGGACATCCGTACCATCTGGGCTCCGATGACGTCACTGGTCGTGACTTTGGCCGAAACTTCGGGGCTAGTCATCCGGGACAGATTGTTTTCCGTAGAATGATAGATCGAGGAAGACGAGTTATCTTCCGAGCGTTGATTAGGGGATTCGTCACAGCGTTGGCGGAGTTTTTTAGCTTTGCATCCCTCGAGGTCGTTGTTGTTGGTACTAGACACGTCGTAATTCCTTTTGCGGTAGTTTTTCGCCTCCCGTGGGCTCGAGCAAGGTGGCGTCACTGGGCTCAACGACGAGTGAGTCGGTTCGATGACCCGCGAAGTAGTGACTATGGATTGCCTCGGATTTTCCACCAAACCGTCTGGACAGTCTCCACATTCTACGAAATAAAAAGAAATAAATTAGAATTTAAAGAAACTAATACATAAAAACTCGAATAAATAAAATTCAAATCAAACACACAAGTATAAATCATTTAAATACACAGATATGTATTACAGAATAAGTGAAATAATACCTTTGTTCAGAAAGCTTGCATTCGAAAATGTATATACCTTACCTGATTGTCGTTTATTGAGAATTATTCCACCCCCGCTCTGTTGGACCAATCGTTGTCGTTGTCTACTGTTCTGGCGCGCTGCCGCGGCTAAAGGGCAACCTGACAAACTGCGATGCGAGGTTCGCCCGCTACTGACGTGTCCTCTGCCGGTACAGCCCGGTGTGGGACATTTGACGATCGTTTCGTGTAACGCTAGCACTAATGAGTAAAATTAATCGAATTAGTGTGTGTACGAATTTTAAGTCATCTCAAATTGTAGTAGGCTCTGTTACTAAAAATATTGTATTTGAATTACATGAATTTTTATATGAAATTACATAAAACGAATTTGGGAAAAAAACGCGGAACATCGAGGATAATCCGTGTTAGACTTACTTTCAGGAGTTACTTTGTCTTTCCTAGGACAGCCCGATAAACTGAACAGGAAGCATGAAAGATAGGGATACATTTTATATACCTATAATTATGAGTTACGAGTTCATTGTCATAGAACTAATCAATTTTCTAGCGAAACAGCTTATTTCAACATAACTTGCCCACGCAGTCAAAATCATTGCGTTGGATATGGATTGAGTTGAGCATTTTGGAGACTTTTAAAACCCATAGGTGGCAGTAGAGTGAATTGTCCAATGTTGATTTGAAAAGAAGCGTTTGGTTAACGTGAAGTGTTCTGACTTTTTGGCTGCGTTAATGGTCTCGCCCAAGTTTTAAGGTTAGTTCCTCTTAATGCTTTTATAGCTAAACACAAATTAAACAGTGTACTGTACTGTAGTTCGTGAAAACAAAGCGCACACTGGCTTGACAGAACGTGCGTGGTTACGTAACAATGGGGAATGCTGTTGCTTCACCCTTCTGGCTGTAAACAAAAAAAGGGTAAAATACTGTAATAATCGTGTTCGCTTAATAATCTGCAGTATGAACGCTGAAAAAGACAACAACTGAACAATCCATAATGCAGTAGAAAATAAATTCCTTCTAAATGCAGGAAAAAATGCATAAACCGAAAATTCCTCATTAGGCCTATCAGATCTCCTCTGGAGTCAAATAAAAGGAAAAGTATAGGAAATGTTACCTTCTGTGATGGGTATAGAGGCCAGTGACGTGTCCCTGACCGTTGCAACCAGGTGTCGGACACTTGTTTGGTTCTAAAGAAGCAAAACATTTTAATTATTCAAAAAAAATTCAACGAAAGAAGTTACTGGATTCACTTGAACACATATAAAAATTAGTTTACTAAACTACGAATGGATTATGAACTGTAGCAGTTTTCGCGAGTACTTTCGCATTGACAACCTTACATCTTGCGTTGGAGGGTAGTCTACATTGTTGAAAACTAATGAATAAATTTAATTTCTATATGTACTAAATAACCTATATGTAATAAATATTCAAGTTAAGTGCAATTAATTCTAAGAAGTAAGTTACTGGAAGTTAGTTTACTAATCCATGGAAGCTTGAATAGTCGGCAGCAGAAATTCACGTGTGCGATTTTTGCTTAGTTGAATATGGGCTATTCATTACTTCTTAAATTGCATTTAGAAATTATGCATAGCCGTAAGCTGACTTCGGGCTTGTTTCCCCGCCAGTCGGCGCTAGCTTGTATCACTGGTAGAAAAATCTGAGCCTAATGAGGCTAACTGCGTGGCAAGCAACAACAGAAGTGGCGGTAATAAACCCTTTGCGTAGCCCTAATTTCACATACACGTGCTACTTTAATGGGCCAATTAACCGTTTTCATTATGAAGGGCGGTTTAATGTGTGAAGACTTTCCCCTTATTATACACCTAATGGGAGTCCTTTCACATACTTGCGCTTTCTCGTCCTATTTTCCAGCTTTACGAATCTAAACCCATTGTATCGTAATTTTAAGTCAGTCTAATCCATACTTTGTAACCTTACTCCTGCAACTATCGGTATAGCTAAACCAACTCATTTTAATTTCTTTAATTTATTGCAGCAAAAAAAATAATAATGGGAAACTTTTAAAAGGAAATTGAATCCATACCTGATAACTCTATTTCGATGACGTCTAATAGCTAAACTAGCTTATTTTCATTTCACTTATTACAATACAAAATAACGCTGCACAGATTTGGAGAGAGATTTGGATCATTCTTAAGTTTCCTCCGCTTTTTCGCTGAGTAAGGCCAAATTCAAACTCATCCCTTCCAGTACGTCCTTCTCCTACCAAAAAATCCTGTTTAAATTCCCGTTTATTGAAACTCGTAACTGCTTAATTGTATGGGCAAGTTTCCTGTCCAAGGTTCACTTTCCCGTCATCCAAACTTTTACGTAAAAAACGGGCTTTTTTTTACCGTGAGCCAAGGAGCCGCCGCTACTTGTGCTAGGCGACCCCAAATACTATCGGATTTTGTTCGGACTAATTAAGTTTATAGGCAAATTGGTGGCACAGCTTCCAGCATTTCAACAAGGTTCTATCAGCAACCCCCATTTGCCCCCGGGCTCCCAAGTTTCCTTAGCAGGGGAATCAAGCAGAAAAAAAAATCTTTCCTCCCAACTTCTCCTTTGCAGATTGTGAAACGCGGCCAGGAAAGAGAGAGGGAGAGATTCGAGCATAAGTACTCTGTCAGAATGGCAATAGCTCTCTCCCAGTACTTCGGCCTGCGAGATCTTTCAAGTTTCCATAGTCGTCCTTTAACGTTAAAGTCTCAACTTTCAGGGCGCATATAATTGGAAATTTCCGAATTACATCACTAGCGAATTGGCTCCATCCCTCCACCAACGATTTGTTCTCCTGCGCGAGCCGGTACTACCGGATCCCCGAAACTTTCTTTGCGTTTTAGGTTTAAATGGGCGAAAACGATGGTGCGGGCGGAAAAGCATAAAGATTTCTGGACGGTTGCACAAAACGGGGAGAGAAAAATGATCCAAAGGGGAGGGAGAGCAGAAAGAAGGCGAAGAGCTGTGTATTATATACACATACAAATAAAGCAAAAACACCCTCCGCGTCCCTTCGTTCACTAAAAGCGAAAGCGATTATAGAAGCCAGCATCCCCTAGTTTGCAAGAGGAGGGATGCTGGGGCACAATTCCTCAAAAACCTTTAAGTAGCACCCTTGGGCCATTCTTTTCCGCCAAAAATCCGAAAAGCTTTCGCTGCTCGTGCTAGGAAATATCTCGTGTTTCGCTCTTGTAGCTTAAAACTTTGAGGAAAAATAACGAAGAAAAAAGAGAGACTAGGAAAATAGAATTGCTTCCATACACTTTAACCATCTTGTTACCATGAATTACCCAAGCGATTTGCAACTACATGGAAAAGCCTGCGGAAGAGTGTTTTGGTGACAGATTGAACCTTCAGGGCAAAATAGGTTCGACCAAGCAGATGATCCTCAACATGCGCGTATAAGTAACCCCTATAAGTATCTCTTTCTAAAAAAAAAGGCAGACAAATTCCAAGGAGCTCGTTATGCGTCCCGAAGTTCTGGACAGGATTTGTGCCAGGTAGTTAAGACGCGTATTTAAAGTGAAGGCGTTTCTAAGGAGACTAAACGCCGCTTTTTAAGAGTAAGAGGATTTGAATGACATAGGACTGTATATTATCCATATAGCACACTATTGTCGAAAGATGGTGTATTTTTTACGCGAAAGTGAATTAAAATAGCAAGACATCTCCACGTTGCACAAGCGATGATTTAAGCCCGTTTTACGTTGACAGAACGTTGCTGATTTCATAGTTCAAGATATCAAATGCTGGTGAGCGAATTTTACTGCTAATCCTAGGAAACTGACGATAAGCTGTAAAGTACAATATATACAATAATATGTACAGTATATAATATACAATAATATGTACAATATATAATATACAATAATATGTACAATATATACAATATATCGTACTTTCCTAACTGGGCAATATGTAGGAATGTACTGGGTTAACATGGTTGTGCTAATTTCAGTCGTCAAACTGTAAACCTCAATTAAAAACCTTCACGTATCCCTTCTTTTTCCCTAGAAGTTGAAGTGACACCTTGTCTGCAAACTGACCATATATTGTATTACTGAAGTGTTGAAGGAACACAGGAATTTAGAAGCGCACGATTTATTCTGCAGAAGCTTATGGGACCAGCGGAAGGGTGAAGGGTGTAATGGCGAAGCTGTAGTACCCGCCGGCTTCGCTAGATGTGCTAGTGAATTTGGAAACGCCTCGAAACGACACTAAACCCGCCGCACATTGACTTCGTAAACAAGTCATCTAGAAGTTTGCATACTCTGCGGTAATAAAACCGAAGAAGTCGCCAACTCCGCTTTAAACGCGGCCAAATCGTCTCCGTGTTGACGTCGCCAGCGATTGACAAGTGATAAAACGTTGCAGGACGATGTTACAACGCCAGAAATGTATAACTTCTCGGCGTACCTATGCTGCTTAATACTACAATCCAACGCTAGCACTACTTCGATGTTATGGAGTAGTACTGCGAGAGTCGATTGAAATTTATGAGGAGAAAATTGATAAGTGCTCAGAAGGATCGTGAGTTTTTTCTCGTGGAAGCGATGACGACGTGAAGTTATAAAAATGTCAGAAGTTGGCAGCGATAACTGGAAGAGGCTCGTGGTAGGTAAGTTTGGGAGGCAGGAAGCTTCCAGGAATCTGCAGCACCTGAGCTAAGCGGTTTGTCGGCAGATCAGACCTTGACATTCTTTGTTAATTAGACGCTGTCAGAGAGACAAATCCGAATGCCAGACTCATGGAAGCCCAGATTTCTTCGCGCTGGTAGACGGAACAAATGAAACGCCAGGAAAGGGGAAGGGGTGCGTACTTGAAAGAGGGTAAAGGTAGAGATGTTGTCCAATACATGGACAGAAACATGTTAAGAGTTAAGTACGGAGCTTGATCCGACGATTTGCTGCCGGAACGAGTCGAGGGGAGAATAAGGGTGGGGAGGATTGGCAAAGAAGTTATAAGAAGGAAAGAGCTGTTGCCCCGGACAAGGGATTAGGCTGACGCGACGGGTGTAATGCCGTGCTTTTTATTTCATGATTAGCTTTCCCACCCCGTCTCGTCGGTAAGAAGTGGTGGCCTCTACTAATGGATCATTCAACAGGGCAATATTGACAGTTTGCTTAGTTGGCACTCTTTGAGATTACCAAATGCGTTTCTGGTTGAATGTGGATTTGCATAACAGATTGCGTAGGGAAGGTTCGTTAAGGGCTTCATGAAAGGGTTTGCTATTCTCAGAGGCTTACTGAACAGTAATGCAACGGTTCCGATTTCGGGGAAGAAATGTCAAGATTTATATAGGTACCTAGTATAGAGTAGCTTTCGCATCATATTGCTTCGTTAATTGTAAATACATTTTTTTATTAAAGGTACGCAACTCGAAAATTGTTTTCTATTTTTTTTTAAACATACTGCTTCCTTTAGCTGAATTAGCAAGAGTGCAAGAGGTTGGAGTTCGAGAAAGAATTAGTCTCATTTGTTTTAAGAACTTGTGCAAGGAAAATAAAGCTGTTAGCTATTCGTTTGATAGATTTGTTTGCGAATGACGTTTAAATCATGAAAATATGTTGTGTTTTGCTTATGAAGCATAAGGCGCTGAAGCAGGCAAAAGCGTTGATTCTTCATTTACTACTGTATCGAAACGGTTCCAAACTTTAGTAAAGTTTCCTAACAAGGTACTTGAAGAGTCCAAAAGTAAAATCGTTGTTTGACTGTTTTCTTCGAAACGTTTCGACTATTGAACTTGAGCGAAAGTACACCTAAGTGGTTTTTCAGACTTTTGGACGCTTTGAACCAAGTTGAATCCTGCAGAGTATATCGCAAACATAATATTGTGATACCGTTTCCAGGCCTGTAAAAGGCGCGGTACCTTATTTGCGAAGTCTTTCCTAAGCCATTCTCAAAATGTCCTAACTTTTCGTGTCCTAATAAGCCAGAAATATTGCTCCAAACACTTGCGCAAGTCCTTCTCACGTTGAATTTGTTTCTCCCTTCACTAAGCTAGACGCTGACACTTGTTGTGTTAAAAATCCTTTTGTTTCTAACTATTTTTTCCTGAGTACCGACGCAGTCCTTCGCCTGTTTCTGTCTTATATTATGTTTTTCTCAATGTTTACATTCAATTAAGTAAGCGTGCTAAAAGAGAATATGTGCTGTTTATGTACTTGATATTTTTGTATATTTTAATAATATTTTTTTCTTTTTAATATTTTTTATCATTTTTTATTCTATTTTTAATATTTTTTAATTTTTATTTTGCATTTTTTAAACTTGTATTTTGCTTTTTTCTTTTAATGTTACTTTTCACTTTACTGACAAAAATTTTACGATTTTCTTGCTTTAAATAATTGAGTTAATGTAAAACATATTTGAGGTTAAACCCAGAAAAGACCAGGTATTTGACTCGGGATTTAGTAGAGCTCGTATTCACCTTTGGTTGTAGTACTGGACACAGCCGGCGAGACTGGATTGCTAGGGGTGGTGTGCCGGTCCGAGGGTAAGGACCATTCGCCGAAGCCTGTATTAGAGAGCGTAAAGACCGAGGGCATAGACGAGACCAGTCGGCAGGGGGCGTTGTGGTAGGCGGCTTCGAATTGGCATTTATCGGGGGTGTTGGACGAGTCTGGGACACTACAATAGCGTTGTAAGTTGAGGTAATTGTCTGTTTTGTGGGCTCCGGCCCATAAACTGCTGCCTTTAAGGTGCTGGTGTCGTTGTTGGTGAGCAAGGGCGGTGCCGTAACGGTGGCTTTCTTCTTCCACGGTCACCTTTTCGGGGTCAAAGAGTGTCGCGGCGGCTGCGGCGGCCGAACTCGCTTCTTCCTCCTCTTTGGTGGCTACGACGGCCGGGGTGGCCAAGTTCAAGTGAGCAAAGCCGGGGGCGTGGCTTCGGTCGTCGTTAATGTCCCTATGATTTTCTTCTTTGACGAGTGAACTTTCCGAGTAAAAGCAAGAATTGAAGGCGGGCGTATTCTCTTCTTTGACGATGTGATGGTTGTCGGGGTTTTCGTCGAACGACGCTTTGAAACTTTTCTCCTCGCACGGAGTACACGAATCCATCATGGGCACCAGTTCGCGGAATTTCCAATGGGTTGTTCACTTTGGAATATTCGTCCTTCGGTACTTGTTTTTAGAAACGGATCTTTAGAGAAATCAGCATTATACACACCGGTACTTACTGGCTTTTGACAGCTTTGTCGTGAACCCGCAATGCACTAGAAAACACGGAAATTCTCCACCGGAAAGTTAACGGAATGGTTATCACCTTGTATGCGACTTGACAAGTGCAGCATTTAAACTTGGATAAGGGGAATGGTGGGTAATTTTGTCCTTTTTGGGTTGGCAAGGAATGGAATACCTTGTAATACACGCACGCACAGATTGAGTGGAGCACGCTGCTTGAGAAAAAGGTCAAACCTTTCCCACGTACACTTATCAGGTTGATAACTGGAGTCGACTTTGCCTTTTCATGGGCCAGCGGTGAGTTGGGAGAACAGCGCTTTATTGTCCGGCCATCAGGAGACAATTGCGGGACAACATCGTCGACAGCTTGTTCTTGGGAGCTTTTCAACCCCAGCCAAAGAGGGGGAAAGAGAATAAGACGCGGGTAGCGGAGTATCAAACCGAAGGATCTTGGAATTCCGGGTCGCCGGTACCCAGCCGGTAGCTTGCGGAGAAGTTAACCTTACGTTAACAGCACGAGCAGAACCCCGTAAGATGAGATGATTTCTCGATTATCTGACTGCTTTGACCAACTTTTTGAAGGCTTTCGGAGAAGAGGAGTAGAAGACAAAAAACTCTTGGAAAAGGTCGAGACCGGAATCCTAGGAAAGAAATAACCCAAGAAATTAAGTTGGCGCTCGACAAAACCTACGTTTAAGAGCTGATCCAGGACATTCAAACTTTTCGTTCATTTTTTCCCCAGATGTTGAAAGTCAAATTTCGTCAACCATTGTGGGCACGAAGACGGTTGGCAAGTCAGAACGTTGGCTGAATTGGAAGGACAATTTGTTATAAGAAACGTGCGAGAAAACCCAGCACAACAAGCGGAAATACTGCACAGTATATTATCGAGAGAATTATACAAGAGATTTAAAATTGTGGGAATACTGACCACTGTACTATTGTGAAAATTATACGACGCTTTTGACGGTAGCGAGCTCCGCCTATACTCGATAAAATGAAAAGAATAAACTCCAGTCCGATGTGCGAATAGGTAGTAATAGAATATGAGTTGACACAATCAGGGTTCAACAGTACACAAATTGAGCGACACTCAACTGTCGAGCTTTATTTTGTTAGCTTTTTTAAAAGATACAGTAAACGGCTGGGACAGAACGAGCAATATATTCTGAAGGGACAAGGGGAAGGTATTGTTGCAGAAATCTCTAAATGATAAATACCTTTCTGTCTTAACTGGAAAATCAATAGCGTTAGGGCTGATCCCCATTCTCTTCTCCACTAGAACTAGTACCACCTTTCCCGCTTTTTTGTGTCTCCACGGTTCTTCATTTGGTGTAACTACCAAGTTAAAAGGTGGGGCTCAGCGAATGAAGCGATAGCTTATTTTTGGGGTACCGTATCGGTGCTAACCCTTCAGCATTTACGTTTTCCTCCCCCGCCATTTTTCGTGTGTGTGCAGCCCGTTAGAATGATATTGCTAACAGCGAGGGGTTTGGGGGGTAATTATTCAAAGCTGGTGCTCTTTTCGCCATTACATGATTAGTGACGGAAGGAGAGATAGCAGAATAGATAAAAGACTGTCTGGAATAATAGAATAATGGATGGTATGTTAGTGAACGGAATCTTGGATAATATTCGGGGTTTTTCTTTTTCTTGCTTTGTTTTAGGAGGTGATTGTATTCGCGGTGCTAGTTTATGCGTGCGAGTGGGGTTAGCAAAAAAAAAGACATAGAGCAAAACTCTTGAGATAGATTAAGCAACTTGGCAATGCAACCTGAACTTTTTCACTCGGTTTTCTGGGGAAATGGAGCAGAAATTTATTCCGTTCTCTGTTGTGTCGTGAGCATATTTCGTAGTTGATAAATACGTGATGAAATTATTGAATTATTCCGCAAGTTGAGTTTAATATTTGTAAAGCGAATATGTTTGAGTAGCAAGAAAAGCCTTACCAGTTTCTGAAAATGAAGTGTTAAGTGCAATTTAGTAGGGGGCATAGTGTGCTATAATACTGTGAATTACTGCTTGAAGAATTGCTTTAATAATTATAGTAATATATTAATGGAGAGTAGTGTAGTAATGTGTAATAAGCCTAATAATAAAATACACATAGGCTATAACCAAATAGTAATATTTATTTAAAGTTTATAAGATAAGCGTATTATATAATTTGTAATAATAATTACTGGTATTTTACTAGTGGTTAATACCGTAAATGTGCAATAATTCTCCCAGTGTGTAGAAAACAAATCGAAATATCTAAAGTTTTGTTATTATATGTATGGAACTACCACCAGTAGTGCAATAGTATTGAAAATTATTCGTAGAATCTATTGGCTGACACGCCATTACTAAGTTGTCCACTATCGTAACCGTTAGTGTATTAGCCCGTAATTGTTTTTCTGAAAGTCAAACTAAAGTCATGCTGTGTGGTGTTCGCCCCGTTCCGTTCATGTCACGCAGTTTCCTTTCACCAATACACGTTTGCAAAGTGTATACAAGCAGTGAATCTAATTAACCGTTTCCGGTAGTTGAATTTTTCTAACACTAAAATTTCTCGCAACATATTTCCAAAATTAGCGTGCTCCTAATTCCAGTACTCCCTTAATGAATAAATGTTTGCTCCTAAATACATAGCTCTCCATAGTCAAGCAAATGATTGAGCCCTCGTAAGGGAACCGACCTCTCAAATCCTTTGTTCTTGTCCTTAAGTATTTTGAAAAATACTTGCCGTATGGTAATGAAAGCCGTTGAGGGGAGAAGAAAGCAGAAAACGGTTCAAGGATTGCTATGGATTGCTTACATTTCTAACACCAGAGTGCGCTGGCTACCGTAGAGGTATAGCATGCCAAACAATCTTCCCTCTCCACTCTTCTTCCATGCTTCTTTTTTTCCCCCATCTTCTGCAACTCAAAATTCCGCACAGAAAAAAAATAGTGAAAAATGGGTGAGTGGAAAGGAAGGAAGGAAGTAAGGAATACTGTTGTGTTAGAAGACGGAGCTGATTCACAGTCCCGTTGGGACTTAACCCGAAGGGCCTTTGGGCCCCTTGTTCACCCTTCACCCCACCGGAGGCAGTGCCCATTCGGGGAGTATATAATATTCTCCCCGGTGCGTGGAAGCCGGGAAGATGGGATTGAAATTCCGATTGCATTAATCCCATATATAAATTCATTGTCACGGTTTCGGAATGCCGATAGCGCTCAAGCCAACGCCGAAAGAGTACAGGAAAAGGAGTATCAGGAGGGTACTGGGAGTTTTCGTGAAAAGTAAAAGGGCGGCCCTGAAACCACCGCCAGTGCCGACAACTTGGAGCTGCTGCTTTTCAAGCCATTTTTTCCCGACGATTGGGTTGGGTGTGTATCTTCTTTTGCGTTTCTCTTTCGGGAGGAAAGGTTGTGTGAAGCTTTCGTGGGTTCGAAGGGTCTAAGACACAGAAATGCATTTTCCCTCGGATGTGGGGACAAGGGGAAAAAATGGAGGCGTTGTTGCTGATGCGCCTTATTTGCCACGAGACCGAAGAGGAAAACGAGGGAACGTCATGTTTTTGAGTAAAGCCACTGGAAAAGTGGAAGAAATACCGGCAGGCAAGGGATGGAGTGGAAGGTTTGGACGGGTGAATCGGTTTGGTCTTTGACTGAATTGGTAACGTCCCTGGAGACCCAGAGTTGGGCTAGCTAAACAGGAACAAAAGAGCGAACTTGCTACCCGTTCACCGACATCAATTACCTTGGACCAAATTGACTGTATCATACACGTCTTGTGTTGCCCTTTTTCCCTCGGCGACTTTTGCAGTTGGAGTTCTTACCTAGACAAGAACCCAGTTACCCCTCGCAAACTTTACCCTCCCTGTTACCCCTCCTGCACTCGACAGAAGCGACGGTAAGGATGCTAGGAGGTTAAATCTGAGGAAGAGAAGAAATTTGGGGTTTATCGCTGCGTTATTAAATATTTCTATTGATCGACGATAGGAGTTCGCGAAATAATGGGGAATAAAACGCGAACGGACAGGGCTAATGGCCATAAAAGATTAATCTTGATCTAACAGTTACCCAGAAATTTAATAGTATTGTACAATGGGTAGAAATGTAAGTAGAAATTTTGTATTTAATTCACTAGGTAACTTCCGGTAGCTATTTTCGTCCTCTCCATCACGTTTTTGACATGTATTTTAATTCAAGTGTCATATGTTGCCGCTAGTTGCGTTCAATTTTTAGTAATACATTTTACGATGTATTTTTGTATTGTATTTGTTTCATTCTGTATGATAATCTTTCTGTGTATTCTTTTATGTTCATTACTTTATTTTTCTTCGATCCCAACGTAAGCTTTCGCCAGTAATTGGCTACATTTAGTGCTTTAACGTTATCTATTGACAAATTATATTTTATTGTAATACTTATTATTTATATTGTGTTGCTTATTACTTTATTGTAATACTTATTACTTTATTGTATTACTTATTGTTTTATTGCTTTATTTATTTTGAAGTTGCTATTTGCTTCCTTTTGGTATATCATATGGTAACACATAAAAGGGTTAGAATTACTAATTTAATTTGAGCAAGTGTCTAAATATTTATGTAAGCTGTGGACAAAGACATCATAAGTGACTTCATAACAAAAAGATAAGCGTTATTATTAGAAAGATAGGCTCCTCTGGGGGAGGGTTCATATTGTTGAGTGCCTGAAGATCACCGACCCTCATCAGTCAAGACCCTTTTCATCTCTTCGTTACCCTGAGGGGGTAAAAGGGGAGAATAGCTATTACTGACCGTCGTTCATGTCCCTTGTTAGCTTCAAGTATCCGACAATTGAAATGCGCTTTAGAAAACGCTATGTTCCACTTAACTTTGTATTTAAAAAGCGCTAAAGCTTATTTCGTATTTTTTTTTAAACATTATTGCCAATTTTACTTCGCCGTTGTTCTCCAATGATTTGAAAGTAATTAAACCGAGTGGCTTTCCAGCAATTACCTAAATTTCTAGCAAATCTATCTATTGTCTACATCTAAAGAAAGATATGCAAAAATGGAGCTTAGATCTGTGCCTAATGCGAATGATGGGAAAGAAAGGATAGAAGGCGTGAGGATTAGAGCTGTCGGCTGTCCTATAATTTCTTCAATAGCACGTCAAATTCCTACGAATTGAAAACTGTCTGTGTGATAGACGCTAGGCTGGCTCTTTAATAGGATCTCGCATCTTTTTGCCTTTCTTCGCTAATTTTTTTTTTATCGTTTAACGGTCTTTGCTAATTTATTTTGTTTATTTGTTATTTGATTTATGATTTTTACGCTTATTTATTTGTCTTTTTTATAATTTTTTCCATCGTGTTTCTGTTTTAATCCTTTTTTTAGGTCTTATTTCTTTCTCAAATCTTATTTTTTTCTTTGGAAGTATTTAGCCTTTCATGATTCAGAGTTTTTATTCTCCTATTTATTCTTTGATTGCCATTAATTTATTTCTAACTTATGTGTCCATCTGTTTGGTTTTGTTTGTTGTGATGAAGAAGTCTATAACGAGAATGACACTTTGTCATATTACGCTGTCTATTTTTATTCGTAATGCGTTTCTTGCCAACGGGATAGCGACATCTGCGAGAAAGGGAAGTCTGTTCTCGTTTGTTTGTGTCATTTTGTGGAGATGGGGGACAGTTAATTGTTAACGCAAGGACGAGAGCTTATTACAGTGCTGTTTACACCTAGCAACGCGTGAAACTTAGGCTCGGAATGTCCCGAGTCCGGCATTCCTTTCGTTGGTTCGCTTGCAAACAGTTTAATAAAAACAACGTTCTAATGCCATCTCTTTTTGTCGCTTTTTCATTACGGGCTTTTGGGTTGTCCTTGACGATACCTTAGGATTTCTTATTGCACTTCCTAGTAAGATGCCGAATACTCGTCGCGTATCACCGCCCCCCGTAAGTTGATAAAAAGGTGAACAATCTCACCCTCCCTCCCTCATTCCTTCTAAATATCTCTCCCCTCTCGTGTTCAGGTATATTTCCCTCTATTTATGCGGATGTTTATTGAAATGTTTCTCCGGTTCTCCCTTGCGTTTCCACGAGTCTGTTCTACAATACAAGCTGTACGAGTCTGTTCTACAAGCTCTACGTGTTTCTGTCCGGTAGGTGTCTCTGGGGGTAAGGGTATTTGAATAGCATCTCTTCAGCTACTGGACATCTCTGCAGTACTTTTCCAGTAATTTCAGCGCTTTGGTCTGCTGTCCCGGTTTCGGTCTCAAATCTCAAGCAGATGTAATCTCCCGATCCCTCCCCCCTCTTCCCTCCTCTCGACTGTCTCTAAGGTGCGATTGCTTATTTGCTCAGGTGCGAGAAAAGGAGTCAGTAATTTGACAAGCTAGAGAAGCTTTGGCCTGTCGTCGCCGGGAAACGACGATCACCGTCATCTCTCTTTCTTTTAGCCCTCCCTTGGCCACCCTCAACTCATCTCCGCAGTAACACGGTGGGGTGAGGGTTGCAAAGGTGCCAGTAGGGTTCGGTACCGAAGGCGCGTGGGAAAGGTGAGCAAAGGAGAAGGGAACAGGGAGCTGGGAGGGGGGGGGGGGAGAAGGATGGAATCCAGCGATGAGAAATGAAAGAGAGACAACAAGAGTTTCTGGCTTCTTAGTCATGGCTCAAATACATCGAGACATGTCAAAATCCCACTCATCAGCTAATGACACACAATTCAGGTTTAAAGAGAGAGGGGAAGCCCGAGAGAAAAATTTAAAAATTTTCCACCTTCAGCTTTTATTTTAAAGCTTGAAAGAAAACTAGGGGAAAAAACTAAATGAACAACGCGAAAAGAGCTGTAATGTTGGGAAAATTGTTAAAATTTGCTGTGGAATAAATTAATTTTTAAGAATGTGTTGAAGAGTTCCCGGCTGTTAAATTTTAAGTATTGTGGACACAAGTAGGCTAAAGATCTAAGAAATAACAATACTCTTAAAGCTTTAGCATAAATAGCAAAGTCCAGTTGTGAAATGTAGCTACAAACTAGAATTAAAATTACAACGTCTTAAATCTTAATACAAGATTTAAAAAGGGAAATAAACAAATAGTCTAACAATCTAAGTGATACGTAATAATCCCGATAAAAACAACCAAGAAAAATAATTATGATCATCTGGAAACTTTACCTTAAATACCAAAATAGAGTTGCAAAATGGAAGTATGAAACAAAATAAAATTAAAATAACTATACCTTTGTGAACGTAAATGTTAATGTGAAATGTAAATGCGAATTGTAGACTGCAAAGAAAAATTTAAAACAGACTAGACATTAAAAGGAAAATAAAGTAGAAGGTAAATGCAAAATCTGAAAGAAAGTAACATTTTATAAATAAATATAATAATCTGGAAGAATTGTGGAGCGTACAGAAGTCGCAAAGTTTTTAACGTATAGGACTTATCAAACAGTTCGTGACGTTAATATTTTGTAAAGCTATATCAGAAATCCCTGCGCTTATTACTCTAAATTTACAATTACGACAAACAAATTGTGAATGTTCAGAATAAATAATCCGTAATTTCTTGACCTATTATTTGTAATGAAGGTATTTAAAGAAATACAAGTGTAGGAGAAGTGCAAAGGCAAATACTACTAAGCTTAACGGGGGAAAAAATAAGAAGCAATGTTTACCGTAGGTTGTTGGGCGAAAGAAATATTGTTTCAAAATCGTTGGCTGTGAGTAACAAATTAGGCCAGGAAGTTGGAATTGGGAACTTTTATGGGGACTGAAACAATTTTCCCTTTCCAATGTAATTGAAAGTCAGCATATGTGCACCGTTTAAAGCCATTCCCCATCAAGCTCCTCCCACTGGCCCCTTCAAAACACCCCCTCCCCTTCTCCCGAAACTAGAAAAGGAACTCATATTTCTGCAAAACCTTAGAGCTCGAGAGAGTTAAGAACACTCCTCCCTCCAAACTTTGTCCCCCTCACGTCCAAAACTTGCATTTCAATTTCCCCAGCCGCCCAGTTACACTTTTCTCCAAGAAGGTGGCAAGAGGGGAGGAGTTAAGGCGCCGGCCGATGGTTAATAATCCATCCCCAAAGAAAAATTTCGTGTTCAGTTGCCTCAAGCCTGGGTCGCCGTTTTCTACCTTTTTCTTTCTAGTTCTTTCAGCTCTTGACAGTAGAAGAAATTTTTCATATTTCTTTACAAGTTTTCCCTGGGAAAAAAATACAAAGAAATTGCCAGAGGGCTTGGGTGACACTTGTCGCGTAATTACTAGTAACACGCGTTAGGAGTGGGGAAGAAATAAATCCCCCGGAGGGGTTTTGCTTGGGCCAAGACGTGAAAACGGAAAAAAGGAGCCGAAGGTTAACATATCACACCCTTCGCGTTTTAAGGCGGACCGGGATTGGCCCCAATAAGACCATAACCCACAGAATGCAAACACGTGCTATTTATGTTGGGTTCCAGAATTTATAAGTATTTTTGCAGAAATTCTGAATTACGTTACAAGATATTACGATACTAAATCATGGGAGTATTAATTTTGAAAGACATTAACGATAGAGGAATATTTAGTTGTAGAAAACAGTAGTTTAGTTTAGTTTTACAAACACAAATAAAATGTGAAGGAAAATGGAGCGAAAGAGAGAAAAGAAAGAGATAGAGGAGGAGACGGGATTTGGATCTTGGGTTGGAGCAGGAAAAAATTGGACGATGGAGCTTGCAAAGGGTAAGAGTTAGAACGACACATAAAGCATTTCGCTTAACCAGAAAGGTCATTTTCCGCCCCCTCGGACAATTAAACCGGACCTAACTCGGTGATATGTGAGTAGAGATGGCAACACATTTATAGAACGGATGTGACCGTGTCTCGGACCTCCTTTATAATGTTTTTGTTGGGCTTTTTACGGGGAGGGGGAGAGGGGAAGAAATGGGTGGTGATGAGGGTTTCAGAAAGTTAAAAAGGGAAAAGTAAGGGGGAGCGAAATATTTTGTTAGTGACTTACGAATCGAGATTAGGCCAGTAAGATAGAGTTAGGGTGAAATAAGTCGGGGAAGTAATTATTTTCACTAATGGAGAGATAAAGGAGTTACGGCAAGGTTCTTTCTGTGATCAGTCGAGAATAAATAAGTAAATGTGAGGAAGGTTTGTAGCGAAATCTTTATTAAATGAGAAGGGCCTGTTGAGTTTAATTTCACTTGAATATTAATTTCGAATTATAAGTAGCGAGAGAATTACCAGAGAACTGAATGTTACTTGAGTTAGAATTTCTTTAGATTGTGAGTGACCTTTACAGTTAAAAGCTTGAAACGATTGAATTTGAGTTTTCTCCGAAGTCCTTTTAACGTATTTTAGAATGAAGTTTCGAATAGTGGCGGGAAAGATCTGGAATTAACTCTGAATTTCTAACGCTGAGCTTTCAGAATGAAATAGCATAGTTTAGCTATAGAATGGAGTCTGAACCCGTTTGCAAGCTTGTAACTTTGAAAACTTTAATCTCTTAATTTGTAAAATGCCGTTTAGACAATGAGATTTGTGTCTACAAGAATGGAATAGTATCTGAAGAATTTTTAAGAGCGTTTTAAGAGTGTTTGAAAAAATGTATGTTTTAATCTATTAAAATACATTTAGTGACAGCATTGCAGTTTCAGAAATTAATTATGATTTATTAAGAAGTATAATTTCACTTTGACGTTATTTCGCCTGAAAAATAAACATAGGTATTAAAGTGTATTCTGTCGCCCGAATTCTGTCATTTCAATATTGAGTTTTGTGCTGCAAACAGTGCAATTCACTTTACCTTGCCGTCAGAAAATTCCCAAATAAAAGTCCGCCATTTGAATTTTAACTGCTAAACCGTATTTATTAACGAATTGATTTGATTTCGCCCGACACTATCCTAAAAAGAAATTCACTAATTCGTAGCTTGTGTTATGTATTGTCCTGTACTTTGATTTTGTATTTTTGATTGAATGTAATTCTTCTGAATTTTCTTTCTTTATTTTATCATCAAATTTATGCATTTCTTGCTTTTGGAGATTTTTTTAAAGCTAAAATTGGTAACGACAACTCGATACGCATAATTATTGTGGAAAATGTGAAGTATTTGTGTTCCTGCTAACAATCCACTGCGTACCAACTGTAGTTCAACATTTGTAGAGCCAACCGTTTTCACTGTGAAGGGTTTGCAGCTCTTCAAAGAGGTTTTCAAGCTATTGAGTGTTTGCAATGAGAGATGATATAGTCAGAGAATTCGAACAGGGGGATGAGGCTCTATAAAATCATTAGCAAAGATATTCTTTCCTCCCCCCTTTACTCTCTTTCCTGCTTTCCTCCGCGATAAAGTAGAAAAGTGCCACCCTCACCCTCCTTTTGGCTTAAAGCTTGAACGGTGTTTGGACGCTAGCCATCAAAATGTCACGGACGTTAGCTTTGGCTGCTATCCATCTCGCAAATGATCTGTCAGGTAAGTAGAGAGCGAGATAGAGAGTGAGGAGATGGAGAGAAAGTCAAAGAGCGAAATGAAAGAGAGTGAAAGGACTCTGTACCTTATAAAACTAAAATTTACGGGGAATTTAAACGCTTAAAAATATGTAGCTTTACCTAAAATTACAAATATTTTAAATTTTTTATTCAGCATTGATATTAAAGAATTTCAACGCGTGAAATAATTAATTTCACGAATTGTAGGGGTGATAAAATGAAATATACAACTCTTGTAATTTACATTGTATGTTATACTCAGTTGTAATTCCCAAGGGTTAGCTATTGTCGTAATATGCAATTTATATTACTGGCAGTACGCCCATAATTGAGTTCATTAATACATTCCAGACAGTGTTAATTGTTATATTATTTTGGCATAATATTAAATAGTATTTGAATAACTGGTTGTTAAATTCCACATTTCAAACTGTATTAACCATTTTGCCTAATATTAAAATAATATTAATATTAGACAGTATTGCGATTACTAATTAAATTATATTTCTGTTTGTATTTAATAATCACCACAGATTGTTTAATTCTACATTCCAGACTGTATTAACTGTCATTTGGGCTTAATATTAATGTTAAATATTATTGCTGTTTAATATTAATCCTAAATTATAGCTAATGCACAATCTGAAACGCATAATTAAACAGTCGTTGGTGAGTTTGCCTCCTGTAGAAATTAAGAATGATTTACCGCTGTAAGAATGCGTATTTATCCTGAAAATTCCTCAGAAGGCTCCGCAGAAGCAAGTTTCACATGTGTAGACTTTATTTTTCATCTCTAATAATGTGTTTCGACTTATAAGACCTTCTCTTGCCGGAACCAAGTGAAAGTTTGATTTTACGAGTGCAAAAGTGTAGCCATTTTACAAGACTCGGCAATTATACAACTTTACTCGCTTACGTTGTGTAAAAATAGCGCTAAAACAGTCTTGTCAATTATTCAGTGATGTTTCGGCAGCAGAACTAAGACCATTTGTAAACTTGACATCTAACAACTTGGAACTGTAAAATAACTTCATAACTATCTCAAATCGTTTAATGCTTCATAAACAAATCCAATTACGGAATGTTATTACTCTTAAAGCAAAGACCCTATCACTGGTTCACAATAATAAAGGAATATTGCCTTACTGGGGGGGAACGAAAAAAGACAAATATTGCAGGGAAAAAAATTATGTGTCTTAACTAGAATTAAACTTTCGCCCAGAATATCAGTGGTGGAAGGGAAGTTTCAGAAATAAAAAGGTGTGTAGAAAGCGATAAGTTCCTTTTCTTGAAAATTTCCCAGCTTGAAAAAGCAAAGGAGACATGTCTGAAAAGACAGCGTAAAGCCTCTAATTCCATCCCCCTCACCCCCTGAAAAAATCTACTTAGCCTTTTCGGTTGAGAATAGAACCCCTCTTCCTAATTTCTTTCTTATGAATGGCTTTTGTACGATATATACTTGCTAGTTCCACAAATTATCCTTCTCGCCAACCTTTCTTTCTCTGCTTCATTTCACCCCAGCTTGCTATAACCCACCACCCCTTTGCTTTTCCCTTAAAAGAAAAGACAACATTACCACCTTATAAAACTCTTCACCTTACCAGAAAATTGCTTAAGCTTTTTGGGGATTCAGAACGTGGCATTCCCTATTCATGATCAGCAACGTAAACGAAACCCCAGACTCGTTTGTTTATATAGCGTTTCTTCCTTTAATTTTATTTCCTTTTTTGTTAAAAAAAGAAGATAATTGGAAGTGATCAAGTTGGTGAAAATGAAAAGAAATAAAATGGAACCTTCCTGAAAGCAAAATTGCAGTGAAGGAAAGGAAATTTACGGGTTATTGTAGTAAGAGTAGCAATTAGGAGATAAATTTAAGGCCAATTTATGTTTTTGATACGGTGTATTGGGTTAGACAATATAGGTTATTCTCGAGTTGTAGTTACAGGCTTTCCAGGAGTAATTAAAGACGTTTGTAATAAATTGTGTAAATACGGGTTAGGGGAGCTAATCCATTTCAAAGGTAATTCAAGTAATCTAAATGTATCGTTGCAGAAAAGGTGTAATTCTTCTTATTATTTCGTGTCATTGGAGGAAAATGAATTCCATAAATTACGGAAAACTGACTTAGAAGATTTGGATGAACTTTTACTTGGATAAACTTTTAGGGCTTATGCTAGATTGATAGAAATAAGTAAATTGATGTAGTAGTAGTAGTAAAGTTAGGTAGTGTTCTTGTATTGCTAGCGTTCTGATGTTTGGGGATTAAATGCTAGTTACTGAGATTTCTCGTCTGTGTTGTGCTATGCAGCAATGTGGTGGTCTTGAAGACGAAGCATTCCGCGTGGTCAAATGCAAGTTTAAACAAGCATCGCGGTGAAACTTCAATGTAGTAACAACAATAAGTGGACTTGAGGTGCTCCACCAACTTTACTGCAGAAGGAAGCCGTTCTTAGAGGCTTTCTCAGGGAGCAGTTAACGTTGTCAAAAATACCATAATTGGAGTTTCATGTAATGAGAATCTCACTGTACGTAAGGTAAGAGTACAAAGGATTGAAGAAATTATTAGAACGTAGCTTGCGCTTTGTATGATCCCATTGTGGAGTAGTTAAGCTTCATCGGAAGCTGTTTGCAATTACACGAGCGTGTTTAAACTATCCGTACTACCTAAAGATTTTCATTATTTCTGCAGTAATAAATCATTAGCTTTCAGATTCTCTCAAACTTGTGCTGTATTGCAGATATTGCATGTGTTTTAAACGGACTTTTAGAGAGTACAAGGCTTCCTACAGTTGTATGCAGCAATGTAGCAATGTATGCAGTAATGTCGGTCGTATCAGTCAGTGCAGTACAGACATATGAAGTAAGGTGATAGGTTATTTCATCCATATGGTCTTTCCAGTAATTTTCAACCATCCAAGTAGGAAGTGTTAACAGTTCCAAGCATTGTTAATTTTGTAATGAATTTACCTTAAAAATATGTAAGGAATAGTCAGAATTTCCTCCAACAAATATCTTCGGGCAAAATATTCCGTCATATTAGTAGTATAGTGTGTTTTATTTTTATTACCTTTTTTGTAATTACCAAGTGCTAGAATATTCAGGATTACCGGTTCCGATATCTTCACAGTCGCAGTCTTAGTACTATCGCTATTATTTCTTCACAGTTTAATGTTTTGCAAAGAATGCGCCAAAATCGTACGAGAATAAATGAACTAAAGTTAGTAAGGTGGAGTAAATTCTCAAGTGCGACAGTTATTTAGCTTTCTGATTTCTATTTCTTCACGTCAGAGTTTTAGTTGTCGTCACTGTTATTTCTTCTCAGACAGTGTCTTTTCGAAGAATGTATTAATTTATTAAAGGAATAATTTTGGGGATAGGCAAATTTTGGATTCGTGAAGAAGTGATTTGAGGTAAAATGGCTAACGAGGGGAAAAGTTGGTGGACTAAAGGCCTATCACCTTTATACTTGGCTGGTCATTTTGGAGGCAGACACTGAAACGGTGGCATGTTTTCAACATTGTCAGCGAATATCGTTTCGGGACTAGAAAGGGGTGATGTTGAAAGTTGGAGCAACTTTCAAATAACTTAAGATTAGAGTTAGTGGAAAGGACAAAAAAAGCCGGTCTTTAATCGACTGCTAGTTTTGCTGAAGCTGGAAGACAGAATGGCAAGACAGAACCCAAAGTTTGAAGTTCGCGTCGGTTTCGACTTAGATTTAGATTTGACTTTAGATTCAGTTTTGAGACCGACGGTTGTATTCGGAGCACGTGAGTATTTGCAGTCATGGTTAATTCAAGTAGATTGTTGATTTCTTTGGAGTTGCAAACAATTACAGCTACTGATTTTAAAGGGTATAAATAATTTTCTTGAAATGGATCCATATTTATTTCGTTTACAATATTTATGTCCATTTCATTGAGTAATTGCGTTTTTCGTAAAATCTTGCTGCGAAGATTTGAAAAATGATTGTCTGAAGAACAGCAAGTAATGACTAAGGTACAGAGTTCGTGTTACAGTTTGTAAATTACAGTTAGTATATTCTACAAAGTAAGTAGTCAATTTAGTTTATGGTTCAAGCGTGCTCTGTGCTAGATAATTGTTATATTTCGAACAATATTAATGAAAAGAAGTCTGTGTATAAACCCGTTGGGTGTCAGAATTTATTTCCAAAATTTCTGCAACAGTTCTCGTGAACTTATAAAACAGTTTTCTGATACGTGGGAATTGCTTGCATGACACTCTGCGCCTAAAGTTAATTCTGTGGACAAATTAGTTACATCAAAGTTTGCTGTTATGTGCATTAAAGTGTAACTTCGGTAAGGGAACACGTTTTCTGGCAATATGTCAGGTGAGGGAACTCAACCGATCAGATTGTTCGCTATATTTAGAACAATTAGTAAAGTTTTCTTGAATTTTCTTTTACTGTGTACACTTTGAATGTTTATATTACTAATTTACAGAATCCTACATCAAAAGACCGTTCAATTGAACTGGAAGAATCGTAGAGAATGTTCTCTTCATGATTATTATAACTGCAAAGTTTTTGTATATAATCCTTGTTAACTTGCCTGTGTGGCACATTTAGAAATAGTTTAATTCAATATACGGTTTTGATCATTTTAGTAATCTAACAGAATGAGATATTGGGTGTCTCAATTTCTGGGAGGCGAAAAGGTCACAGAAATTTTGCAACTTTCACCGTTCCATTAAGTGGAACGCAAACCTATATCATTTACCTAAACCTGAGAAGACCAAACTATCGCTAAAATTCGTCCACGCATCCGAGTTAATTAAGCTGAATGGAAACCAAGAAATATCCACCGTTTCGGACTAATTTTGAATCTTTGAAAGCCAGCCAAGAAATTCTGATTGATGAAGCGTTTTTACAAGCTTTCGTGACATCTATGGGAAGACTATTAGTAGTTCTACTAATGCTGGTATAGTAAGAAAAAGGGAAGACGTTAGGGGGAGAATGAAGGGAGCTGTAACCCTCAACCAAAATTTTCACATGACGACTTTGCATGTTTTGGCTTTCCCTCCCTTTTTCGGACTGGGAAATCAAATCTCACCGCGTTAGCAAGTAAAGGACATGCAAAGGCAAAAGTATCGTTAAACAATTGAGGATTAATTCTTTCCCGGCGATGTTTTGCGGCCGTTTGCCTCTTTTACTGCTACTCCGGCGGCAAACTTATTGGGATCTGTATGCTAGATGACTTGAGGGTTCTGGCGAAAATGCCTACGCCAGGTGAAGAAATGGAGGAAGAATGATAATTACTTTACGATGGAAATAGCTGTGTTACAAGTAACGAAATTCCACTTCTATAAAAGACCCTGGTTTTGTCAGAAAACTGAGCGAAATACAGCCTGGCGTGAACTTTCGCTTTGGCAGTAATTGTAAGTACAATATTGAAGAAATATTCCAGAAATTGCTCAATTATTGTCGTACTCATAAGAGACTTGTAAGTTGGTAAATAAAATCTGGTAGAATGTAATATATTTGATTAAACAACTAGCACGGTGAATATTACGAGTATGAAGCCTATTTTCTTCTGTTACTTGCACAATTCTGGAGTTATTTCTGTAGAGCTAACCATGTTTAACTGTAAATGAGTCGTCTAAGTTCAAGAATGCATCTTTGAATTTTCAGTAATAACAAGTAGGAATGATACTCAATACACTCCTTTGAATTATTCGGTATTTATCCGCAATTTCTATTGAGATTAAGTATTCAGATTCTGCAACCAGTTTTTTTACTGTCTTAAATCTCAAACTCTATTTGTCTGGCACAGCTTCATGAAATAATGACATTTGGTTTAGTTACCGTGGTCTTAACAGTTGTCAACTAGTAAGATTACAAGAACTAGCAAGATTGGCACGACATAGCAAGTTTAAAAGAATTAGCTAGATAACACAAGTTTAAATAGTATTAGGAATAGAACGACTTGAAAAGGAACACTTGAAAAGTTGAAAAAAAGTAATTTGGAGGGAACCATGCCTTTGGCTAGCAAATATGTCGTTCGGCCTTAATAGTCGGACAGGAGGGGATGGTTCAAGTACATTTCTGTCACAGAAATGTTAGTGTTTAAGGTAAAGCGAACTGTTGTATGTCAGATTTACCTCTTCAGGTGAAAGAGGGAAGGGGAATGCAAGCGGGGTCTAAGGTTGAAGAACTTGGTCTTTCTCACGGTATCGTGCTCAAATATTAACAACGTACTTTCCCCGGGTACGTCAACTACGAAAATCAGCTTACAACACGTACCTGTACTTGGTATGTTGCCGCTAATGTCTCTTGTGTTAATCGTCAACAAGGTCACTCTCCTCTCATTGGTCTTATTTCTGTACTCTTAAGACGTCTCCGCAGGTAATTTTCTTGCAGTCTTCTGACTTGCAGCCAACGGTTTTTTATTACTGTCCCAAACAGGAAAATCTGTCCAGGAAGTCTTGCAACCTCAATGCACAATCAAATAACATTTTCAACACTATTAACACTGGAAACACTTGGTCCACGAAAACTTTCCACCGTTGAGCAATAGTAGTTTACCGGTAGTAGAAATTTCAATGGCTCGCTCAACAAAGATCAAGAACGTGTAGTTTCTATACAGCGTTTCTCAGCCGTTAAAGGGGCTACAGTGAAGGTAACGTCTGTAGAAGCAACTTCCCCAAAGGGAAGGAGGGGAAAGACAGGGAGGAAAACGAAGTAAGCTTACGTACGTACGTACGCTTCGGTTTCGTCGCGCGCTCTGAGTGTTGCGTGCCTGTGCTTCAGCGCTATATCTACGACGTGGATATCGTTGGATGTGTCGATATGTAGTGTGGCTTGGGGTTTTTCCCAGCTCCCCTTTACACCAAGCTCGAACGTAAGCCTGCCTACTAGGCAAACTCACCTCTATTACCTCTATAGAGATTACCTTCGCTAGAAATTCAGTCACAAAAATCCAGTAACATTACTGATTTTCTAGCTAGGACTGAATTCCTAAACTTCGATTCGCAATTAAATACACATAGGAAGCAATTTGAGATTCCTACCTTAACATCTAATCAGACGAGGTATACCTGCAGAAATATGAGATAACAATAGGTAAGCGCAATTACGGCAGAAATATGACTGGAAAGGAATCACGACTTTATAGTTAACTGCAGAAATTAGAAAAATGTATGATATAATTTAAGAAATACAAAGTAGTATTATAACTGTTGAAGTAGAAAAAATATATAAAGAATTATAACTGCAAAAACACAGGAATATTATAACTCTAGCAATTAAAGTAACAATGTACACGGAAAAATACGAAATAATATTTAGTTGCGGAAATTCCTAGTAACATTATAACTGTAGAAATACAAAATCACAGCTATACTGTTGAAAAGCTAATTATACCTATAACGGCAGAAATGTAGAATCACAGCCATACTGTTGAGATGCTAATTATTACCTACAACTGCAGAAATGTGGGTGTGTAGTCACAACTGCAGAAAAACAAATTACTGTTTATACTGCAGAAATACGAGACAGTACTTATCACAGCTGAAATGTGAACAGAAATGACTAAAGAGCTATTGCGGCAATGTGAGGCGCCGACAAAAACAAGGTGGAACACAATTTCTGCTAATTCTGCACTAAGGTCCAGTTTTTGACTGACTTGGAAGGTCTATAAGGGGTCGTTAAAATACCGCGGTTTGGAGCGTGCAGCATGCGAGTGCATGCATACCCCCCTAGAGGAGAAGAGGAGGAAGATGGGCAGAAAAAAGGAGGGGGAAGCGAGACAGATTTGGGCAGGGGAAGGAAAGAAATCTACACGCACCCCTTAGTAGTGGTAATGAAGGGGTTAAAACCACCAAGGTCGCTTACAAGGGGAGTTTATAGTCGGGGATAATAACGGGTGGATCCTTCGGGGGAAAGGGAGAATTTATGGCGCATTTCCTAGGATCTTGGAACAGCTTATTTTTACGCTGGTTTTAGTGAACTTGGCAGAAATCATAACCAAGCTAAACATGCTGAAGTAGAAACAAAGGCGGGTACGATATTTTTTTGTATTTAAATGTTTGAAATAAGTATTCGTATTCCAGAACGTTAATTTTGCAAGCAATCATGAAACGAAGCAAAAATAAAAAGGTGCGACTGACAGTGGACGGAATCTTACGCCAATTTTTAGTGTTCAAACTCCTAATCCCGCAGTTTTGTTATAACATTTTAATGTTCGTGATAAAAGTGTTTACACTAGTCAAAATTAGTAGTCAAATATTTAAATTTAAAAGCTTTAAGATACTATTCGTTCCGTGAAGACAAAATCTAGTGCAGACCTTATACTTTGATTAAAGAAAATTGAAACGAAAAACCTGGAAAAGTGAAGAGTAAAATTGATTGAACGAAATTGATTTCAGGAAAGAAGGATTTTTTCCCTGGTGCTGGGTTGTTAGAGATGTATTACGGAGTATTATGGTTGGTAGTTGTATTATGTGGATTACTAAGATTGTGTGGGTTACTAAACGAATACACAATCCATGAAGTCTGTATAGGCTGCGTGGAGTGATTAATGTTAGAAATCAGGAGAAAAGACCATGGAAATAGGCATTTTGTAAAGTCGCTTAGTTTAGGCTTCTCTGTAGCTTACCTGTCGGAGTGTTAGTATATTTTCTCGAGACGTTCAGTTCAGTGATAGGGATGATGGGGTACTCTCATTTATTATTACTTCTTTTTCTCCTTTTATTTCTGGAAAGGTTAGGATGGTCTGAAATGTAGAAAGGTAACAAACCTGTAATTGAACTGCGAGCACTTGACCGTGAGGCACAAACACATCTCTATAAGGTGTGAATTCTGCATCGTGAAAAGTGAAGTTGCTTTTTTATATAGTAGCCTTCGCCTTAGTTAGAAGTACTGGTAGGCAGCGATACTACCTCCGTTGGCACTGTTTCACTGATTGGTTTGTACATTTACCGATTTTCAGCAAAATTTACTAAAGAAGTGCATTTAACTGTGTAACAGAAATTGTCACACATTTTACTTTTTTCTTAGAAGTAAATCGCCCTCAAAATTTTTCTATTAACATACTGACAATTTGGCAGTACACTTGTAGGAAAAAAATAGTCATGTGTTAAACAAATCTGTGCGGAAAGTAACAATTTAACTCACCCATGAGCGTGCTATTTTAGACAACAGTTTATATTTGATATAAAAAAGCAAAAACGAATATAAAACAACTAAAGTAAAGGAAGGATTTGAATAGGAAAACCTTGTTTTGTTATAAATCAGTATAAACTCACTACCCCGTATGCGACCCTTGTGCTGGAAATACTGTCCACGTATTTGTAAAGGCGAGTGTGCGAAATATAGCGAGCGGCAATAGGAGCGAGTCTATGCCAAATACTCATAAAAAATATATTGGATGAGTGTAGGCTATTTGTTACTAACGAAAGAAGCCACATATTCACGCAAGTGCAAAAGTTAACTTTTGTGTCTCAAAATTTCTCTCTCTGTGTATGGTTGACCGTAAGGTGAAATTGTAATTAAGTTCTGGGAATTTATTGAGAAAAAAACAGTAATAGGGGTCCAGAGGTGAAAAAGTCGTTAATATTTCCACAATGTTTCGACGATTTTTCTTAATTCACTATACTGCAAGAATTTCTTAAGAAGTAACGTTGTCGTAAAGAAATGACGCATGACTCGGTCACGGAGCGCCTTGCAAGTGGAAAATTGGGGTGGAAATGTGGTAGAGGTGAAGTACCGAAAATCACGGAGGTCTAATTTGGTTATCGTCAGCATTGTTTTGAATAATACAGGCCAATGCTGTTGGTTGCTAGTCAGGGCTTTGGTAGAAGCTGCGCGTTTACGGTGATTGGCTCCCAAAAGTCCAAGTCTCATAACGGATGAATAGCTTCATTTAAAATTACAAGCCGCCCCCCTCCCCTTTCACTCCCCCCCTCCACATCGTCTTTCTCTCGGCTTTCACGATTCCTTGTGAATCCAAAGTTGGGTTGAAGCCGTTGATTAATAAAAGCCTAGGTTAAGTGCCTTTCGTAATCAAAAGGAAAAGAGAAAGGAACGAGGAAGTCATCCGCAGAAATTTACAAATTAGAGGCAATCCTCAAACACTTTACTCGAGCCTCGAATCTCGTCCACAAATAGATGCGTTAGACTTACCTTAACCATTGACTTCGGTCTCTTTCAACTTTCACGAGCTTCTTGAACAAGTCGGCGATAATCTGGAATAATTATTGGCTCTTTCGCGCCTTTTCATGGATAAAAACTGTGAATTTCTTCTTATTCGTAATTTTTGACCCGTGGCTCGTAAATTTGCTTGAGAAAATAAGAAATTCTTTTTTTTGTGGTCTATTTTATGTTCGGAAATGCTGTAAAACGCTCATACTAGAAGGGCAAAGGACTGAAAATGATATGGGAGGCTCCGCTTTCTGGTATCCAACCGTCTATCGTATCCGCCTTCCAAATTTCTACACGAGCTACACAACTGAATCTGCGCGTGCTAATACTGCCTTTGAAGTTCCGCGGGATTTGCCGTGATTCTCACTTCTCACAAGAAATGTTTCCATTGGAATGGTTAAGTTTACCTTGAACTTAACCGGAACGGCGTTTTAGCCGGTACTGGTTCCAGGTAAGCGTATTAATATCGTAGGTTTTGGAATGTAATGAATGTGTGCTGTTACCATTGCATATCTAGAGGCATACGACGGCCTAATAATGAAGTTGTGCTGTTCTTCAAGTTTCCGTCTTTCCAAAATATATGCATTACAGAATTTTTGAATTCTCTCTAATTTCTCAGAATCTTTGTACCGTACAACTCTATTATTATCCTCGTATATGGTTTCACACCTTTTCATAATTTTTACGTCAACTAATTCTTTAGCTTTAATTTCCCAAAATATGTGTCGCTCTTCTATTTTATTTTCTGCAGTTTTCTAGAACATTCGGTTTTCAATTTAGATAATTTAGAATACCCCATTTTGTAATTTTCTGAAGATTTTTTCGTATTTTTTCCTTACCTTTTTTTACCGTAACTTTCTAGAATTATTGTAAGTCTTTTCTATAAATTTTCCTAGTTTCCCAGAGTATTCAGTTCTCATTTCAGTAGCAGTATTTTAGTTATGGAAGTATTTTCGTGCAAATTTTCAGTAATTTCTGTGTTGTTTTCTGGATTTAGATTTTCTAAATGTCCAGATACCTACGTTTTTTAGGTTTCCAGATTTTCTAGATTTTTAGACAACTTAGATTAAGATAGACTATGTTAAAAATTTCTGGAATGTATGCTACTATGTTTTCTTTACCTGATTTTTTTCACCGTAATTTCCAAGGTTTTATATTTCTCAAGTATTCCGGAATTTTCAGTTCTTAATTTAATTGCAATATGTTTAGTTATCATAAGATTCCATAGTTATCTAGGCAAATTAAATTAGCTCATTTTTGTAATTTTCTGGAATATTTTCTCGTATTTTTGTCTGAAAAGTCATCGAATCCGGGTCATATTTTAGCATTCTGTTCCAAACCCGTGAATTAGCTTTTCACTCTTTAGTATTCATGCGCCTTTTTCCAAAATTACTGAAAAGAAACTAACTATACAGACCATCAGTTTCTATCAAATTAGGCGCTTTAAAAATTCCCCGGGGCAACAGAAAAGATAAAGGGGTGGTAGGGATAAAAGGAAGCGAGAGGCCCGAGTCCCCGAAAAAGCGAGAGGTTGGCCTTGTTAATCAACGCCTGGGTTCTAATCAGCCGGTTGAGTGAACACAAAGCTTCCCAAATCCTTTTTGGTGTGGTAGGAAAAGGAGAAGCATATAGGAAAGATCCATGTTAAAGGGGTGTGGAGGGTTAAATATATCTACGTGTGTAGTAATGTTGAGGAGTGGGGCTGGAGAGAAGGAGGAGGAAATAGCAGGAGAATTAAATCTAACAAGGCGGAGCCGACGTTTTACATTGTTCGACGGTTGCAGAAAAGACTGAGAACACGAGCCAAGATCCGGTGATTCATCTTCTTGACCTCTCTCCTTACCTTTAACTCTACAGCGCATTTTCGGTACGCTGTGCACCTTGCCTCTTTGAAAAAAGCGTCTCAAACAGAAAACAGGAGAAAGGAGAAAAGGCGATAACGAATAAAATTCTTCGGAGCTGTCAGTTCCATGAAAAACAAAAATTGCTGTTACTTCTTTGAAAACAGTAGAATTAGTAGTATGGTCATTCTTCTGTAGAAGTATCCCACTGAAGTGAAATTAATATGCCGACAAGCTAAACGCTATTAGACCTCTTTCGTCTTTAGGTTTCTTTTAGATTTTTAATATTATATTGAGAAACAGTTGGTTAAAATAGATGAAACAATTGCACTGAATAAGAAGGAAACATTAAAGCAAATAAAGAAATAAAATATTCTTAAAATCGTAGAGAAGTGCTGAAAAACTTATATTATTACTGTATTTTAAGCCGGACTATATGGTGTATTCCATGATACCCATTTTTTTAATTTAATTTTTAATGCTGACGTAGGCTCTCGCCTGTTGTCGCTATCTGTATTTTCGCAACATTCGATTTTACATTTAGATGGGTATCCCTATTACGGGGACCATGATACCATTTGTCTAATACTACGCTGTGCAGATAGTAAAATTTATAAGAAATCCTGCAAACATTTCGCTTAGAAATTTTAGTACTACATTTTTTACAATACGACTGTTCGCCGTAGGCAGTGGCGTAACCAGGATTTCATTTCGGGGGGGGGGTTTGGGAGTTTCGGGGGGTTTTTAATGTGCAATTTTTTTGGACACTTGGTCATTCTCCTATCTTCCCCTTTATAAAATCAAAATTTCGGGGGGGGGTTCGAACCCCCCCAAACCCCCCCCCCCTAAATACGCCCCTGGCCGTAGGTATAGTCTTTCCGTGAATTCCGCGTTCGTGTGTCAATACCAAAGCATTCTGAGATTTGACTGGTCCGGATCCTTATTTTCTGCAAGCCACTGCTTGGATTGTGAGAAATGTCCAGATATATATTAGAATTAATTTCGCGCAAGAAGCATTGAGGATAAAAACAAACGAAACAAAAGATTATTGTAAGTATTGCCCTCCCACAGGCGAAAAGCCCCTTCACCCTTTCCATTTCCCCCTTTTGTCGAGTTCTCGTAAGTGTGCTTATCTTTTCCCCCTCCTGTTCAAACACATGTATAGTTTATCGACAATACGGACCGAAAATTGACGTAAGCCTCCATTGCAATAATGTGTAAAAAAATAGGCACATTTATGTCAACATTAAGTAATTTTTTATTTTTTTTTATTTTCCGTGTTCTCCACCATAACTGGTACGTTCAGATACAAAATAGATTATGCGCGAACTGTGTTCGTATACGCTTAACCAGTATTTTGGTTGGCATTTTTTATGTAAAGTTGGAATTTCCGGAAGGCCGCAATTCGTGTGGAATTAATTTCGAAGACATCCGCTGCTGCTTATCTTCCTCAAAATTCCTGGGCTTTGAAAGTTTGGCGCTCCTTTTGCCCGAAAGATAAAACACTTTTTAATGCAAACGATTGGGGTGAGTTGCAAAGTTTAGTCGAAGAGCATTTAGGATTCCTTGAAGGGTGTGGTGATGATGCGAATCGGCACTGATTCTTGGTAGGTAAATCCGCTCATAGAACATCTGAGCAAAATCAAAGGAAATGCAGTTCAGTTCACATTCGCAACGAGTGTTCTAATTTATATCGGATCAGATCAGTCTGAAATTTGAAAATTTCAATTCATTTCAGTTTAAAGCAACGAAGTGAATAATCAGCCATCAGTAATGAATAAAAAGCATATGAAAGGAGTGATCTTCAATTCAAAGAATTTTATATGGATTTTTTGGGTCAAGTCAATTCGAGTCAATTCAAAAATAAATTAATTGAATCTTTCAAATCCATTGAATTCAGATCATTCGGAATTTTCGGAATCTAAATCAAACGAAAAGGTTGTCAAAATCCATTTTTCCGATTTCGCTCTTCTGAGAAGAGGGAAATTAAGCTTGCATGACAATGATGTGTGAAAGCTTCATGTTGAGGCATATAACTCCCATTGTATCGAATAAAACAAAATATTCAAGTGAACTAGAAACTTCAAGTAAAAATTTACAAAAAACTAGTCACGTACTTTCTTAATCCAAATAGTTTTTCAAGTAAATTTCAGCCATTTCTGAGGTTTTCTTAAAACAGGTTCATTAAAAGAAGTGAATCTGTGATCCATGTTAAAACCAAACTAAATTCAGTAAAATTTAAATCATATTCCGAAAGTGACTTGAATTTCGCTCTGGTTTGTCCCACAATGAGGTTTTACTTTAAAATTTTCCTTTTTTAAATAAATTGTATCGTTGTTTTTATTCAGTAACTCAAATCAAAAGCGAAGGTGTTCTCCGTAAAAAATTCTTTATACCGAAATAATTTTCCCGAAAAAATCCGTCGCATCCTTCCTTTTCCCGTCTAGAAATGCTAGAGACTAGTCACTCAGGGGTGGAAAAGCGAGTAAGGAGTGTAGGCTACCAGTTTTTCCCCGCTTCTCTCCTCTCCCACCCCCTTCTACACATTAATTTTGATTTGGCGTCGCCGCGTGATTTTTCTAGTCGGATTGCTTGGGCGTTAGCACGGATAACTGCTCCGTCATCGACCTTGTGCCCCCGTCAAAATGCCCCCCATTACAATTCCCAAGACAGCTACTTGGACCTGGGGGGTTTGGTGGGGCGAGGCTGGGTTAGGAGCCTACGAAGAAAACGTCCTAAGCCTCACCTTCTGAAAAAAAGAAATAAATATATTACTTCAAGGGAAAAGGGAGATAAATAAGAGCGGAGCCAAATCTCAGGAAAAAATGACTTCATTGGGGAGTAATACACTGCCGGTAGTTCAAAGGTAAACTGAAAGGTACTCAGTGAGGTGACAGGTTATTTAATACCTAACGTTCAAGCCAAGTTGATTGCCTCTTTATATATGAAAGCGCTCCCTAAAAACTTCATCACCATATGGAGCGAGTGGAGAAACAGTAGTGTTTTTTTCCCTCCTTTTTTTAATAAATAAGAAATTAAATTTGAGCACCAAGAAGGTACAAGTTATTGGAATTTTGTAATAGGGGAGCTTAAAGAAATTTGGGGAGGAAAATTGTTGGGGCAAAAAAAATGTTTGGATTGAAGTAAAAGAATTTGAAAGAAAAAAAAGAATTGAAGTGAGGTGTAAGGAAAAAAAAGAGCAGGGAGAGGAAAAAAGAAAAGTAGTTGAGAAGTACAAAAAATTGTGTGAGAAAAGAGAGTCAGTTAAGTAGCGTGGGGCTAGAATTGCAAGCAGCAGAAGGTGGCAATAAGGTTGGTAATCAATTGACTAAATTGCTTGGCCGAACCGACGTTAAGTGGGCTGGTTGCTAAGACCTATTAGGACATGAGATCACCTGAATGGTCCTGTCTATCACGAGGAATGGCAGCGACTTCTTTTTCCCACCTTTCCGCTTCACAAAACAGTCAACTAGGTGATGTTAATGAACAACTGACGGCATTCGCGGGAAAAGAACGCTGGATTGGCATTTTTTTTCACTTGTGACCCATATATCGAGAGAAGCAAAGGTGTTGTCAGATCCCAAAGCGTTAAACTCGATCCAGATATATGAAAAGGGTAATTTGTAGTGCATTATTAGCCAATTATACGTCGGAGGCTGAAATATTTTTTTAAAAATGGGGGAAAATAGCGAAAGATGGGTACGGAAGCGTTGATTTTAATAGCAGAAGCGTTTAATGCCTGAAATATTACTAACGTTTGAGTCTCGGCTTTTGAAGCAATGGCTGGCTTTATTTTTCTATTTTTTAACGAGCGTTATCTAGATTGTGATCGGTAGCAACTGGATAAAGTATTGGGTTGCTTTAGCAAAGCGTAGAGACGAGTTTGTTGAGGAATTTACGGGATGTTGAATACGTAGTAATGAGAGAGGCGCATTACTGTGATCCGTTATTGTTTTATTGGGATGTTTAGATAACATTCCTAAGCAGCATAAGATAAGTAGGCGGTCGGAGGTGGAGAAAATGGCTGGCTGGCAGATTTGTGTTATTTCTGTGAAAAGCGTGCAACTGGTTGGACGCCAAGTCAATGCTAACCATATAAATTTAGATTGGCTTGTAGGTCTGTGTATAGTAATTGTCACTACTTCTTTTACGCACCTTTCCGAAGCGTTAATAATAAGCAGAAAGTATCGGTGCAAGAGAGCTCATTTCGTTTCGTATAAGTTTATGTGATACATATCTGAGATTTTTACCATTATCTCTAAGTTCCACGTATTCGTGATATCTTGACGTATTTTATGTATTCTTTAAAGTAATAAAGCAGAAATGAGCTGACAGTAAGTTTTTAGTAAAATTAGTTATACAGACATTTGCCTTTCAGGCTTCTCTCAAAAGTGGCTGTATTTTTGTCAATGTCTAAATGTTGTTTTTTTGCATCTGCCAATATTTGTTACTATTACGTGGTAAAATTTTTCGTAGGTACTTATACGCATTCTAGGTTTATCTCTTAAATGTATTTCCGTATTGTGTTCGTTCGACTGTGGGTACCAACCTTCATTCATAAAAGGGAGCAGAAATAGTTATTGAGCTCGTAAATAAGTTCTTAAGTTTTAAATTATTCCAGAAATCGCTTTAAGCCAGTTCAACAGCTTTTGAAAGATTACTTTGATTGCACTAAATCTAGCCTTTTTTAAAGAATGATTTATTTATTCCCTAGCTTCTGAGTTACCTTCTTGCGCGAAAGTTTCAGAAATACACAATATTTTCA
Organism: Triops cancriformis; assembly: GCA_020615345.1. Classification (NCBI taxonomy): domain Eukaryota; kingdom Metazoa; phylum Arthropoda; class Branchiopoda; order Notostraca; family Triopsidae; genus Triops; species Triops cancriformis. Next base: position 34,420 of record JAHZNP010000230.1, on the reverse strand, counting down.
TAGTGTATGCCGAATTCCTTCCATGTAAGATACAGTTTAAATCGCCTCTTATTCAGATTTCCTTTTGTTTTGCTATTTCCGAAAATAAAAAAAAATCTTTCGGTTTAAGTGAATTAATTTTTATTTTCTCTTTAACTTTTAACTTTTCCTTTATTTCCTTTTTCTTTTATTTAAGTATCATTTTTCTCTCTGATTTTTTCAGTATTTCTTCTTTCGTAACGTTTTATTTATTTGTTTGGCTTTATACTATTGTATTTTCTATTTTGTATCCTTTCTTTATCGTAGACTTTTGCTATACTATGTCACCTTTCCATACTTCTTTATAAACCATTCACCGCGAAAAAAGAAGCATTTTTAAGTGCTTCTACCGTTCTTGTTCTCCAGTAATGTGCGTTCAAGTCCGTAAGCGATTTTGTGTTTTGGTTCACGCAGTAATAAACGTGTAAAGCGCAGAGCAATGCGATAAGAAGACGTTGTTAGGTCCTTGTTATTGTTACCATTTTGCTCCCTTCACAGCCATGTCATCCTTGACAATAAACACCACTCATCAAAGCCCTGGCTGTGGCCCCTTTAAATATTAACTCAAACGTCTTCCCCATCGCGAGGAGCAAGCGGGGAAGAGATGTGTGTAAAGGGGAGAAGGATGTCTCTGTTAACATGCAGAAACGAAATACCTGGGAGCCAATGCCAAGATGGATGGCAACCGTGACTGTCATTCATAAATCTTGCGCTATTATCCTTTCAAAAAAATATTTCCCAACTATTTCTTTACCTTGGCGGGACACACAGGAAAAAAAGGAAGTGGGTAGCAGAAAAAAAACTTTATTCTGGATGTAAGAGTCAAAACCATCGTTCTACTTAGAAGTCATTTGAAGGATGGAAGGGAGAAAAGGGTGACTGAGGGCTGAATCTTGGCGTTAACCCCCGGCCCAAAAATCCGCCCACCCTTCCTCACCCACTTTTGGGCCACCCTTACCCTCCCTCCCTCTAAAACTATTGATTTACGTATTCAGTACGTTACATACAACCAATTACAGGAACCTTTACTCATTTAGCATAGTCCCGAAGCACAGCTTTGCTTATACACCCATCTGATTCTTGTCTTACTCTGTGAAGACTCTCCTTTGATGCGAACGAGGCAAAGTCGCCCCCCTTTTCTTACCCCATACCCCCGCCCTGAGGCAGGCTTGGTGTTCAAGAACAATATAAGGGTAATAGATCGCTGGGATGGGGTGGGGTGGAATGAGATAGAGAGTGAGCAGGAGAGAGAGAAAGAGGAAAGGTTGGGTAATTAGCGGCGTGCAGCCTGTTCGTATGAAGGTTAGACCTTATTTCGGGTTTAATTGCTAATTAGTTAAGTATTCTTGATTTGGAATCGCCTAGCAAAACCTTGAGGAGTTTGCTCTAATCTCTAATCGAAGATATCTTGTGAAAAATGGACGTAGTTAAAATTCGGTGGGATTAGCAGCCTTTGTGAAAGGCTTATCACACTTGGCGCGCAATGCTTAAAATTATATTTATTAAAAGAACTTAAAACTTCGTCCCACCTACGAGGGACCTTTGTATGTCGCGTAATCTCTCCAGGAAACATAAAATTTGCTTTCAGAGAAAAATACAAGGGACAGAAAGATCTTATAAAACAAGGACCGGTAAATTTCTAGAGAAATATATTGGCCGAATAATTTTTGCAGATGTGTATTGGCGTTTGTATTTCTGTGGGAATGTACTGGCGTCTGTATTTCTTCAGAAATGTTCTGACCGGTATATTGCTGTAGAAATTCACTGACCGGTGTCTTCTACAGGCAGAATGTACTGACTCATATCTGTAGAAATACAACTTTTATTTGTAAAATCAGATTCTGTGAAAGGTAAAGGTCGCAATTGTATCTATTTATTATTTTAAGTCCATGTACAAGAACTCGGTGAAGCCGGGAATTTGGGAGGCATTACATATCGTGTAGGTGTGAATCGATTTTTCGGTGACGGAGTTAGTTTTTCCCCTTAGCTATTTGAAAGGTTGGTGTGGTTGAAGAGGGGGACCACTGATTATTTCTCCTGTGGCACGCTGAATAAAAACGTTGTCGGAGCGTATGTTTTTTAAACACGCAAGGATAATAACAGTCTTCTTGCTAACTCGCCCCCTCTCTCTTCTTGGAGCCAGTAAGAGACGTGGCATTTTTAAAGGTCTAAAACTGTTTATATGCATTGACCTCATGTTTGAGGCCATTGTTCTGTTTTCTTGCGACGCCGGGGACAGGCTCCTTTTGTCCCGTCAACCGAACAGCGTTTATTATTTTTTAGTACAATAATAGCGATCCAAAAATCCAAAAGCCTTGTCAGCCTAAATCAGCATTATACAGCATTCCAAACTTGCTTTTTTCTTGGTGACCATACTGGCTTTTTTTTGGTGACCATACTGGCTTTTTATTCTGCCTTAGAACGTTTCCAGAATTTTAAAGGGGAATTGTTTGCCAGACGGTGTAGTAAAAAATTGTAGAGGAAAGATTACAGGAATGAAGAATCGGGAGGGGGGAGTCGTAACTTTTCCGAGAAGATTTGTTACATGTGGGTATTGCTTACAAGTCGCTGTACTTTCACCACCCCTTATATATGAGGTTTTTTCGGAAGGGTGAGAATGCCATGGCTGTGGGATTTATCGTATTAATGTGTATTTCTACAAGTTATGGAATCTTTTAGTGGAGTTCGTAAGTTTAATTTAGCGAACCTGGCGCACATTTACCTAATGCCTACAGAAAGAGACCAACAAGTGATGGACAGAAAGAATCAAGACTTTAAAAAATGCTCTATGTATTCCGTCTATTGAAATCTAAGAACTTGAATGCTTACTATTTTGTTCACACGTCAGTAGTATATTGTGCATTTACTAATTCTTTGATGTCTCTCATAAATGGTAAAAAAGGCAAAAAATCGTAATTAATTTCTGAAAGAAATTATCGTTTATGTAAAGATTGATATTTAACATTGATTTAGAAAAAAATATGGCACCCCTTTATGTGAAGTTAGCAACGGAGTTATTTCAGATTAATATTTTATCCCAGTGCCTCTTGAAACTAATCAATACTTTGTTTGCAGAAATTACTTCTTACTCGCAAGAAACTATTACCGCTTTAGCTTAGCTCAAAATCATTTGTCACAATTTTTGCATCCGAAAACTAAAAACTTAGGTCAAATCACAACGCACCAAAGAATTACTGCAGCATTATTTCAGTGTAGCATTAACTTGACGCGGTGTTTTTTACATTCTTTCTCCTAAATATCAAACAAGGATATAGCAAAGCAAAAATAAATTTAATTCTTGTTCAGCTAGAGTAAATATTGCAGCAGTAATTTTATTAACTATATTCATAATTTTTGGCATAGAAAAGAGAGGATCTGTATTGAAGCTTGAAGAAGGCTTATAGGAAGTATGTTGATTAAAGTTAGAGTGAATTCAGTACTTGTTCACGTAAAGCATATTATTACAACGGCGATAAGTTTTACAGCAGTAATAAATTTTGAACAAAATTTTAATTTTCTGTTAATGTCCAAACAAGAATTCGATTGGAGCAAAATCAGTTTTATTCACCTAAAGTGGATTATTACCGTAGTAATAAAAATTACGACAGCTGTGATTACTTGTAACGATCAAGTGCAAAATATGTGAACTTTTTTAGAACGTCCAACGAGGTTCTGGATTGACGCTTGTAGACAGGCAGGGATTTTCCTTTTAAAATAAAGTACAGTCCTTTCTTTGTAAAGGTTGCAGTAATATTTGCTATTATGGGGCGTTTCAGCAGAAAAGCGAGTAAAGAATGGACGAGGAAGGGCCGGGAAGGTAAATAAAGGCGAACAAGGCCTTGCTATTTTGTAAGCTTATTCGTCTTGGCTTGTAGTCCCTTGATCCCTAACTGGCCATTTGCGATTACGCTTGCTGTCAGGATTGTGCTTCATCACGGGGCTTCTGGAGCTCTGGTGTCGATGAAAACATACGGTTTGGGAAAAGAGATGGGCATAGCTCTTCTCTTGCGCTTTTTTCGTTCCCTCGCTCTTTCTCTCTCTGGCCGCCTAAAACCGAAAGTAAGTAACACACAAAAAGTGACCTCGCGTCGCCGTAATTCAGTTCATCCTTACCACATCTTCAACTTCTAAATGGAATCTTACGACCTTCTTCGGATGAAGGAAAGGTTGGGATGTGCTGCTTTATACCTTTCTCGGTGTCTACCAGCTATCAAGGTAGTTTGCTATATACATGAATCTATCTCGTAAGAGAAAAAAATAACGTCTTGGCCCCTCCCTGGCGACAAGTATTGGTAACGCAGAATAAAGAGTAAATTTTGATAAAACTGTATATAAAAATGAAATAAGTAAGAAAACGAAAGCGAATCGGGAGGTAGGAATTCATAAAGGTTGAAAGAGATAAGAATTTCTACTGTGTATGTACTATTAAAGAAACAAACTACAGTGGAACCCGCTTATAACGATGGGCACGGGACCGGACAGTCGATATCGGTATAAGCGGAGTATCGGTATATCAGAACTTGCCTATACATAGGGGAAAGAAATACAAATTGGGGAAAGAAAAAAAAATCAGCTGAACTGAACATTGCAACGAGAGAGGTCGAAGGTGAAATGTGGTGAAAGCTAGTTACGTCCTGTTTTGAAAACCTGTTACACAGTCGTTCTTTCCAGGGAATTACTGACACCCCTTTCAGGGCTAAGGAACTGGGGTCATCGATATGTCAAAGGGCATCGTTATATCCGGAATCATTAACCATTGCCAGATACCACATGGGGCTTCAAAAGTATATCAGTTAATGCGAATTATCGTTATAAGCGATATCGGTATAACCGAATATCGTTCTCATTGGGTTAAATGGGACTAAAACGGGACCGTAAGTTTTGTGTCGCTATAGGCGGGTTATCGTTATATCCGATATCGTTATAAGTGGGTTCCACTGTATGCAAAATAATTAAGTAGGCAAATAAAAATGGGGGGGAACCAGTAGATAGAAATTCATAAAGCTTGAAAGAAATAATAAGAGTATTAATATTACTGCAGAAAAAAATGAGCAGGAAGAATTAAGTGGGTACATCAAAATAAGGGGAAGAATCGATGGGTAGAAATTCATGAAATTGAAGGCAACAATAAGCATTGGTATATATTACTGCAGAAGTTATCTATACAAATGAAATACTTCAGTAAATAAAAAATGGGGAGAGGCTCGAATGTAAGAAATTCATAAAGCATGAGAAAATCATAAGGATGCTTATAAAATACTGTAGGAATGAAATATACATAAAGGAATACGTTACCAAATCAAAAGAGTGGAGAGAATTGGAAGGCAGAAATTCACGAAGGCTGTAGGAATAATGAGAATTTATATATATTAGTGAAGAAATTAAATCAAGAGTAAGCACTTCCAAATGGTGAAGAGAATCGGCAAGTAGAAATCTCTAACGCTTGAAACAATACAAGAGTTTCTATATATTACTGCATAATTGTGAAATAGGTAAACAAATGCGTAAACAAATAAGAGTAAAAGGGAGAAACTCATACATTTGGAAGAAATAATAAAAAAAATTGGGTATCACTGTAGAAGCAATGTAGGTAGAATCGAATTTTTCTTGTTACGAAAAGGAACCATACAAGTTATATTGGCATGGAATAGTCTGCCAGTATTGACATACCAATGGTAGCAAACGTATTGAGAAGTTTCCTCAACTTTATTTATAACTTTTTTTTCCTTAGTTTTTCGAGGTTAAGCAAGGAAAAAGGGTACCGAATGGACGGTGGAATCTGAGTTTTATTGGAATTCCCTCCTGATCTTCCTAACACATCTTGGGCAGCAGAAACCGAGAGAAAGGGAGAAGGAGAGAGATGGAGAGGAAGTTTGGCCAGCAAAGCTCTCTTCCAAGGTAAGCTTTTTCTTTGCCCTTCACCAAAGTTGTGGTTTTATCGCTCTTTGGCAGACGTCCAAGAGAAGCCCACCTGTTCCAAAGTTTTACCCCTTTGATAGTCGCCAAACCTGCTACTCCAGCTCCCGCACAACCTCGAAGAACCTATATAGTGGATGTCCTCTTAAACGATCGGTCATTAGATACAGCTGCTCTCCACCACCCTCGACCCCACTTTGCCAACTAGTAGTGCCTGCCTTCAATAACTTGTGGATTCGATTGGCCTTGGGAGGACAGTACGCAGTTGCCTAAGTACGAACCTCTTTTTCTTCTCCTTTTCTGGTTTTACAGAGATGTTGTATTAACTGAAGAACGGCTTTACGGCTAAGATCATTACATTCTGAATGCGTGGTTAGCTGATAAAGCTCGAAATCTTTGAAATGGAGCATTTCGTCACTGCAAGCTTCTTTAAGTTTCACTCCAAGTTACATTCTTTAAGTCTCGTCATAGAGAATTTCAATTTCGTTAACGCATTTTAACTGTAAACTAATTTTATTGCTTCAGAGTATTTCTTCAACGTAAACTCTCAGTTTCATTAGCAATTTTTAGACTGAATTCCTTTCACATGCGTATTTCTTTACTAGAAACGCCTCGCGATTTCCTAGGGAATTGCTTCGTAGTTAGCTAGTTTATTTTCGAAAGCGTACACTATACAAATACTTTATTTATGGGAAACATGCATCAAAATTAAGCTATACTGTCATATTTGCTTACTTGCCTTCTTCTCATAAGAACGATCTCGTAAAGAACTGAACAAAGTATGTTCGTCCTTGTGTTTGCCATTATTTTTGCATTCTCTTATATAATTTAAATTGATTTGACTGTAAATTTCTGTGAATTGACAAAGTTGGAAACCGCTACGTGTCACACTGACTTTTTCTCACTTCGAACATTTTAAGCTTCAAATCCTCTTTAAATTAATCTGAATTTGATTGTCAGAATGGATTGATTTCGATTTCCCTTGACTTTTCCCAATTCTGCTATTTAAAACGACTGTGCGCCTCGTGTCTTCGTGCAGTAATTTCTGTTATTCGATAATTAGTGTCGAGTTAGAGCGTAGCCCTTGTTGGCAAGATATTTCAAGAACAGACTGCACCTCGTCTACAACAAATTCACCTTTCATGAGCACATCAGTAATAATTTCGTATTTCTGAAGTAATGGGCTGTATTCTTGAAGCAAATTCCTGCTTTCAAGAGCACCGCTGGTCGAAATCAGGTTAAAGTCTGTCTAAAAGGGAGCAATAAGGGTTTGGAGGGGCGGGGTGAATAGGGCGGGTGGGTTTTAAGAATAGGTGTCAAGAATGGACTGACCGAGATTACAACGTAACGTCGAGGGTCCACTCTCCCTCCTCTTAGGGTCAAGAAGGGAGGGTGAATAAAAAGGTGAAGCCACTGGAGCGCTTAGGGAATTCTTTCGCCAGTGAAAAGCCAAAAAAGGGAAAGAGAGGAAAAAAGGAAGCTGGTCTGTTCACAAGCGACAAAATACTGCTTGATAAAGGGACAAATAGGAAAGCTACAAGAGAAACTGGACCTAGAATGACTTGGATATTTTTTATTTATTTTTTTATTATTTAGTCCCCATTTGTGGGGGTAGTCCCCGAAGATCGCCGCTAACAGACGATTGAAAATTCGGAAAAATTGTGTTTCTTTTGTTGCGTATTTCTGTCATTTAATAGTGTCGTTTTATCGGTTCCTAACATTCCCAGTACTTTTTCTTTTTTTTCCTCATAGTGTGAAGTCGGAATAATTTTCAGTATGTTTCATTAGATAGCACGGTAAAAGATTAAGATGCTTTATGCGGCAATGTAATGTTTTCAGTTTTGTAAAACGCATAAGACCTGCATATTTTGATTCTAAGAGTAATATATTTGCAGTAGTGTTCATAACTAATATTAGTAGAGTTATGTTTTGGAAAGTAATATTGTCACAAGCACAGTTGTAATTTTTTTCAGTTTTGTGAGACATACAAAAACTGCACACTACGACTTAAACATTGCTGTAATATCTGTAGCTAATATTGGTTTAATTATGTTTGTAAAGTAGTATTGTTATGAATAAAGCTGAAAAGAAATGTCAGCCATTCCTTGACAAAAAAAATGCAGTTAAGTTAAACTCTCACAGTTCTAGTGAATGTAATTGCTTCGTATTGCACGAAGTTTGAAAAATATAGTAAATGGTAAGGTATAGAAATAATTACTTGTATTATAATAGATTTTTGGAGAAACTCAATTATAAGTGATAAAAATAGTTATGTATTCACGATAAAACGACTCACCTATTTCCAGTACTCGACCAGTAACTTAGGCTGCAGTAGTAAGACATTTGGATCAGGTTATTTTTGTGAAAAAACTTGGAACACCTAGCGTCAATTTCTGATATGCTTTAGCGCTCACATAAATGCTACCACGTAATGTATAAGTATTGTTGCCACAGTAATATGCACGTACTTTTGTTCGAGCTCGTTTTTGGTCTTTACAAAATCTAGGGAAATCTATGATTTGTTTGGTTGACAGGTGCAAAAACGTGTACGGCTTCATAAACCCACTAGATCTTTTTCCCCTATTTCAATTTGCCGTCTTGTATAGCTGCAGTAATGCAGTTCCCCCTCTATTTCTCCTCAAGTCGCAACAGGGGGTTAATCCGCTCTGGACAGGCACCATACTGGTAGCAATCCCATTACGGGGCTAAAATTTCTTGAAAACTTTCGAATTGGGTTGCAAGAGTGTTTCGCTAAAAAAAGGTGTCATAATTTCTGCACTGGATGGAAAACAATTTTATACATTCCGTTCACGCTTAGAATTACGAACCAATTTCTCTCGCTCCCCCCCCCACTTTCAATTTATTACTAAAATCTCGCAGCTGTAATATTACTTACACTGTACTGACTATTTATTAGCTCGTAAACTGTCTCCACGAAAGTCGAAATCAGGTATAGAAGAACTACAAGCCCGAAAGAAATGTATATACCAAGCTGGGGGGGAGAGCGCGAGTCAAGTTTAATTGTACACACACAGTTGGGTATATATCGCGCGCGAAAGAGCGCCGGAAGAAAACTTGTTTAATTCCGAGCGAAATTTTGGAAGAAGTTGGGGAGAAGGTGGAGGACGGAGGGGGCCACACGGGCAGGGTGTGGTGTGGGGGGAGGTGAAGAGAACACCAACCAAGGAAATATGGTATATGCAGAAGTATGATTATTACTTCGACACTCTGGGGACGCCGAGTCATTTCTCCGCGTGATGAAAGGCACCACATCTTGCATCTTACTGCCAACGTGCTGCATATCAATGCTGAGGTTTAATTACCGCCTGGCTGCATGAGGCCCGGTTTCTCTCCTTACCCCTCGTCCTCCTCGTTTCCCTGTGCCAGTACGTCCACCACCCCTCTCCCGGGTACAGTACGCCGTCCTTTCCCAGGACGGAGGGTTGTGGGGGGTTGAAGGTTCCCGAGAAACGTAAGCGGACTGTGAGTATGTTATGTACACTACATATGTGTGTGTGTTGGTGTATATGTTCTACCCAAAGCTCCGATACGTGTAGGCCAACAGTCATAGACTAGCATGTACTGGCCCGAATCTCCCCTTTAACCCTCTCTCTCTCCCTCTTCTCTCTCTCTCTGTTTCACTCAGAGCGCTGAATCTCTCCGTGGGTCGTGAAGACTTGCCATCCCATTACTGGAAGAAGGCTCTTTTGCATAAAACTGTCATATCTCTCATTCCGTCCTCCGCACAAAACTTGTAAATATTACTGCAACGTGCACCTACAATCTTAAGCCGGGGATGGGGGAGTCTTCAGCGTAATTGGGAAGGTGTAATTTCTTCTAAGACATGTTAGCTAAACAAGCTAGTTTAGCTGTAATATTCGATAAGAAGTTGGGCAGCACAAACTTTTTGACCCTGCAAAACTGGAAGAATGGGTCAGCATTCCTTTCATTGCTGCTGTGGTTGTGGGGGAAAAAAAGCTAGGAAGTTTGTTTGGGGAAAGTATTGCTAAGCTGTGGAAAGAAATCTTGTCAAGTTGGCTCTAACGATTATTGTTTTGCTGTCTATTACGCAATTTTTAGTGTCAGATCTACAATAGTCAGAAGAACAGAAGCTTATTATACGTCGAATTAACCTAGATATACTGATTTTTTACTCAACTTTATTATTATTATTTTTTTCTTTCTTAGACGTAATTAAAGTACTGTATTTCGTGCTAGCAGATCATAGTGGTGAATTTGGATTAGGTCAAATTATATTATTTTGTTTTACCAGGGTATTTAGTGTCGTAACGTTGACGAATTGAAGGAAAATTATAACGAATTGTTTTATGGGATATTTGCACATAATCAGTAACTTCTTTCGTAATTTTTAGATTTCAAATGTTCAGCCTAGCTTGTAGCATTCAGGATGTGTTATAAGCGAAAGATAGCACTAAATTGCAGACAAAAGTTCCTTATTTGCAGTATAACAATTCAAAAATATAAAAAATTAACGCAAAATTTAACTCATGCACCGTATAAAAAGACTCTATAAAGATGTGGTCGCAAAGTTAAGTAAATATATTAGCTAGCTTGCTTTTATTCCCATAATTCTTCTCGAAAAAGCCGGATTATTTAATAAAAAATAAGTGGGTAGAAAATTTTCTAATAACATGTTTTACTTCGCTGCCCCCAAACACATTTTATTTACTCAAAAATAATAAAATTTCAACACCAATTTCCTACAGAAAGTATTTCTAACCATTAACTTACATATTATCTGTTACAAGTTCTATGAAATTACATATTTTTAAATTTAGGTATTTACTATAAATATGTTTATACATAATTTCTTGCACGAATATTACGGAATTTTCTACGGGCAATAATTTCATATTTTTTTAGTATTACTAAACATGTTTACATCCCGTTCTATTACAGTGCTTTTGTATTTCATTGGTGCTCATTTTTACTTACATGAGCATTGATTATTCGCTATTTTCAACATAAAAAAATCTAGCCACTTCTCAGAGTAAATATTTCCGTCGGACTGCCCACAGATTTCTATCGAGTAGCCTACAGAAAATATCTCCACCAGATTTTCTACAGTGTATGTTTCTGCGTATTCTATTTCTACCGTTCTTTTTCTGAATAAATGAATAGCTGCTCATAAATCTGGCTGTGAATAAGGCCCGACGTACATGGTAGCAGTTTACTAGCCAGAAAGCAGCGATGACGAGATGAAGATATTATTTCTCCCGTACTTGGGGTCTAACAGTTGAGGCATTGTTGGGGACACTCAGCAAGAACGTATCTCTTCCCCCCCTTCGACAACACGCAACATGTTCTTCGACAACCCCCTACCGCAGATACCCAAAGTGGCCGGTACTATTACTGCAGAAATTGGATAGGCGAATGAAGAGGTTGTCTCCTCCACTTCACGCTTTTTAAAGTCATCTCGGAACCGTTAAGCGAAAAGGGAGAGAAAATACTCTTTCATTACTGCGCTCTGTATTTCTGCGACTACCGCCATAGTCGTTGCTGATACTTTCGCTCCGATGAAATGTTAAACCCTTCCCCCCCCCCGTTCTTTCCTTTCCCTCCCCGCTTTGAAAAGCTTTAAATCATTCACTTTTCTTCACCTGGTACTTTGGTTATGTAAGCTTGAAGAGGGGCTTGGGCTCTCACAACGGCAGTAATCCCAGCGTCTGATTGCTGCCTTAGAAACTTAAGCAACACGCTTAAGGGACCCAAAGCACGGGTATTTCTATCTACAGCTAGAATCTGCAGCAATTTTCTTGTCCTATTCTCCGAGCGCTCGCAGTAATACCTCTCCCTCTCCTCCTCTCTCTCTCTCTCCCGCTTGCACTCTTTCTCTCTCGCCAAATTTCTTGTTACCAAGCTTTAAGTTTAGGAATAGCTAAAGGCACCTAAAGGCTCGGGCTAAAAGTTGCTCGAGGGGGACGACACACTCACCTTAACATCTACACATACATAGCGAACATCCTAGACAGAAATTTCGGTCGAATGGAAAGTGCACAAACTGGCAAGCCGTGGCGAAGTCCAACAACCTCCTACCACCCTTCACCCCCACCCATCCCTTTTCCTACCCAAATTTCCATAGTCAAAAGGGACGAGAGGAAAATTACGTTTGATGTATTCTGGGTCCTAATGGTCTTAGCTGAATTCCCCATCAAGCCCTATTAGAGAACCCATTGGATATAGAAGGACAACCTTTTCGAAAACTGTTGGGGATTTGCCCCGCCGTACCCGTCAAGGTACGAGCGAGTAGAAAGCGTGGCTAGAGGTGCAGTACTGCATCTCCCAGTACTTTGTACTGTAAGGAAGAAAGGGACAGGCAGTGCTGGGTGGGTAGGGCGGGGGTGGAGACAAAATGTAAAACTGGACGAGAGGAAGGAGAAGGTCAGTAAATGTTTTATTACGTTTCGGCTGTGAAGACTACTGGCCTAGTTACGCGCTCGGGGCCCATTTTTCTTCCCCTTTTTGCTTTGACCCCATAAGGGGGGACAGAACTTGTACTGGCAGGCCGTTGCACCTGAACTGAAAAGATTTTTGCGGGCGGCTTGAATTGAGTCCAGGAAGGAGGACGATTTAGGTATTAATTCAGCAATTTACTTGAATGTTAAGACGAAGCAACTCTTAAACGAAAAAGTACGGGACAGGAAAAGGAACAAAGGGGGAAGAAAACTCTTTTCGGCAGAAATCACGATACCCAAAGTAGTCTAGGGATGCTTATGGCGGGAAAAGAGGGGTGAAAGTAAAGAAGGGGACATAAGTTACGGAAGCTGTAAAAAGATTATAGGAGTCCAGGCATTCTTTCTCGATTTTCTTCCGTTGCTTATGCTGATATGTATCCATGTTGGGAACCAGTTTTACCTTTTCAAAAATCCTATCCAAACCTGAGGAGCCAGTGTTGGGCGTACATACATGGCACCTTGGTTAATAAGTAAAAAACTTGTTTGCGTTTTCTGCTGCATAGCCCATCAGTTGGCAAAAAGTTTTCAATGGTTGGAAAGAAAGTAGCGCGATTGGTTTTGGTCCGGTAATGTTTCATTTTGTAAAGATGACATTGATTGGATTGAGTAGGGTGTGGGTCTTGTTCGGGAGAAATTCGTAATTGAATTACTTTTATATTTTATCAAATTTATTTATACAATCAGAAAGTTTTAATAACCCAGTTATACTTAGCTGTATATTTTAGAACATTTTTATATTCTAAAAATGTATATATAAAATTATATCTAGATCTATATTTAAATTTATATGTAAAAAAGTTATATGTGGTGTAAATTATATTTTGAATTGCGTAGTGATGTTGTTATTTGATTGAACCGTAAGTGTTATCAAATCTATGTTTAACATAAATTAAGAAGTTTGAGCAGTAGCTTCTAAGGTTTTTAGAAAGAACATCCACAGTAGAAGCGTGCTAGGCTCCGTGATTACTTTAAGTTTCGATTTTCCTCAAAGAAAGTTCGAACAGGTTGACAAAACTTCAAATCGACTGAATTTGACGCTTGAAAGGCCCGCATTTAAAAATACACTAAATAACGATGTTGGGTGGTGACTTTAGTTTAACATGTATCTGTTGTTTGCTGTAATGTTGGGTTAGATTCCTAAGCTTTTTAGCTTTGAGACTAAAGGTAAGTTTAACTTAACTGAATTCAGTATTAAGATATGTATAACGTCTTGAACTGAGTCTCGAGCTGAAAGTGGGATTTTCAGGCTAAACAGCGATTTTGAACACACTTTGGAATTGCAAGGAATACAAGCAAAATGGCAGCTATCCAGAATTCCTAGAGTTGATTATTTTAAACAATGATATTAATTCTAGAAAGCCGCCAAGTTTCATTGTAAACTGTTTCAGAATTAATTCGTAAGTCCAGCATGGACCTTAAGGACTTATTCATTGCTTATCCATTGCGGTGACGAAAGTCTACAAAATTCAAACAGAGTCCAGGACAAAATGTTTTTTTGAAGTTTGATGGAGTACTGTTATTGTAGATGGTGACTTTTTTGTTTTTTTTCTTTAAAAGTTTGATAATATCTGTTCAGCGTTCATTGAAATCCGGCGCCATTTTAGCAAATTGATGTAATCCAGTTTGACAATATTGATAGCTAGTTAAACTACAGATATAGTCGTTAATTACCTTTACTCCATTCGACTTCTTTCCTCTTCAGTAATTACAGTACTGGCTTTAGTAGTTCATTAACTATTCTTTATCAGATAGTTGCCGGAGTTTCTCTTATTAGACACCGGTTTTACTTATTAACGAATTACTAAAAGTTGGCGCTAACGACGTGTAGTGTTTTTAATGTAGTTTCTTTTAAAGCTCAGAAAATCCAAAGTTACTTTGTAGTAAAGTAAGTTGGGGAAATCGTATGAAATCTTATTAAAGTATTTATGTCTTTTGGCCTCTGTAAAACAAGGGAGCAACAATAGAGTGGATTTTTCTATTGATATATCACAGGGCTTACGTATATCTTCAGTTTCAGTAAAAAAAAAAAGTTTATTAACAATGTTTCGTTTTTCTCCACAGAAACGACTTTGGGACAGGTGGTGCGTGACTTAACCATCAGTGACCTCTTTTAATACTAATCGAAACTAAAACCCGAAATAGAATTTTAGAACTGGCGAATCCGCTGGTTGAAATAACATTTCGGCTGTTCAACGCCTTCTTAAAAATTGACAACTCCACAAAATCAATGGCAATCCAATTCCAACTTACAAATTTCCTAACTTCCTAGCCCAAACAAGGACACATTCTGAAGAAAGCTCGTCCTCAGTTGATAGGTAACGCTAAATTTTTGAACCAACTCGTTGATTTCTCCCCAGTGACTCTCTTCCAAAAATTCCCTCCAAACTTGAACAGAATCCTCTACACTTGCTCCCAAATTTCTGCTTCCTAATTTTTGTGGACATCACAGAAAAAGAAAACGCCTCGGAACTCTTTAATTAAAGGGACGTTTTAAGTCTGAAATGTTTCAAATTTTCCAGCTGAGAAGAGAACAACGATATGATCGCTTTTGAAAAACCGAAAAACTGTTGGAGGAATTTCGATTTTCCACCCTGTTTCTCCCTCCTCGTTCCAATTAATTAAGAAAAAAAGCCCACTAACTAGGAAGCTTTATTCTCCGTCTTATCCAAAAGTTGGGCTAATAAGAACTCATGACGGGGAAAGCAAGTTAGGGCCCAATCATGCAGTCTTCTCTGAAGTTGGGTTCTTGGTTCGCTGTATGGAGTACTCGGCCTTTTTAGAACCCGCACCAAGAGTGAAGCGCGCGCGAGAGAGAGAGACGGAAAGACAGCGAGCGAGAGAGAGCGAGAGAGCGACAGAGCTGGGGACTTCCGCGGAGCGTGATCTTCCTCAAACCATGCATTCTAATGACAGGTGAATCGTAGCTCTGTTTGTCTTTTACACGCCCAGTGGAACTCCAACGCTTGCCACGTGGGGCCTCCCTGTTGCCAAGACCTTTAGTTCCTGCTGACAGAAGAGAGAAATGAAGATTTTTTTTTTCGAGAAACTTGGAGGTCTTGAGAAAGGGTCTTGGGGTCCGTTGAATTTTATCGTATTGTCCTATCGTCTTGAAAGTATGAACATTTTTAATAGTCTCATTTCTCTTTCTTAATGTTGAATTCTCGCAAGCTTAGCTTACTACTGCCTTTATGTTATAGATGTAGTTAATATTAAGGAAACAAAAATAATTTCTTCGTAGTTTGAAGTGTTTCTAGAGAATTTTGGGGAAAGGGGTTCAGGAAATTATACGGATTTTTCCTAAGACAATAAGACCTTTTCTTACAGTCGCCCTTGTCTAAGAAGAGTTTTTTGGAGAGGGGATAGACCCTTGACCCACTAGGTACAGGGTTGTAGTTCTCAATTTATTTGTTGCCAAATAATTAACGAATTTTTGTAGGCGTTTACAAAGAAGAGGCTTTAGACACAAAACATTTGCCGTGTAGGTTTGTTAGGTGAATTTTCAAGATAGTTTGGAATTTAATTAAGAGTTTGAAACGAGAAGTTGCACTCTGGTACTGTACTATCTTATTTGGATTCATTACTTGATAGTGTTGAAAACTTGTGGTTACTATTCTTTCGTTTTGCCGACTTTTATTGCGGGTTTTGGAATATTCCAGTACAGCAGAAGATACTGGAACTTTGTACGACAGGAAGAAGATTGAAAATATGATCAAGTTGTAAGAATATGAGTGGCATGTATCGGTGACAGTACTGGGTAAAAATAAACTATGAGAAAAGAGGTACAGTACACAGGGGTTGTCTCCATTTCCTGCTTGAAGCGATCGAGAAGTCTGAGGGGCTTGGCAACGAAGATCTCTGAAAAAATGGGAAAGCATTTTAGCGCCTGTCCACGTAAATTTTTAGATAGTTGTCTAAATTTGCAATAATGTACTGTCTTATCACAAGTGCCAACTGGCAGATTAGTTAATTAATACATTTTTAGAGATATATCAGTAGCTTAGTTTTATTTTAACTTATTAGATGTGCTTTATGCACAACGGAAGTAGCTAACGAACGCGCGATACTTTTGAGTGAAGTTCTGAGGAGCTTGACGTCACCCTGCGTAGGATGTAATCAAATTGTGAAACTAAAAAACCGACGTATCAGTGGTAAGTCTGAAACAAACTCATAATAAACCGAGGAACTTGTGAAACTTATGAAACCGAAATATTCCGTATTTTCCAGATAAAAAGATGGCTATGTAAAAAAAAATATTAATTTCGAACTTCGTATATTACAACAGATTCAACAAATCTGTTTAAACGAATATAAATGTATAGCGAAGATTAGAAACAATATAAGTATTGCATAACATTAAAATTTCAGATTATTATGGTTCGAATTTTTCAACATTAACAGATATAAAAGGTAAGTTCCTTACAAATCCAAAGTAATATTCACTAGTCTACTACTGTAAGAGCACTACTTTTTTACCGCGGACCTTGATTTTATTTTATTCGTAAAATGCTGTTTAAGTCTTTTACAATTACAGTAGTTAGGATTAAACCATTCATGTCTCTTACTGTCAACGTTCGACTTAAAAGTTACCTAACTGAGGGCAGGTCTCAGTTTTTTCTCGGGGAAACAAAATATTTGAAATTTTTATCAAGCAAGACAAAAAGCTAAATAAAATAATGAAAAAAATGCGTAGATAAGTACAGAAAATCACTCTCACTGGGAGATTCCTTCCAGGAAAACATTGCTTGAAGACATAAAAAAGGAACGCCATGAAAAAGAGACCTAACCCTGAGTCGGACATTTTTAAAGCCAATGCCGGGCAACTCTAATGTCCACTTCAATTACTACTCTCAGCGCTTTCCAACCGTTTTTCTCGCCCTAGGGGAGAAATAGACTTTTTTCCTGGCGCAGGGAAAGCTTGGCCGTTTTTTTTTTCTCTCTCAAAATTCGGCGAGTACCAGTCTAATACTCTTAAGCAAGTATCAGGGTTTCCTTCTTAGCTTAACATAACCCGCCGCCATGATGGGTTTAGGTCATTGCCAACTTGTCCATAACCTTTTTCCCATGCTTGGGCATCAGATTCCGCTCCGAGATTATGAATCCCGTGAGGACGGGGAAATCCACTAGCCCCCCTGGTATTTCCATACCCTTAGGCTGTATCTAGTACCAGTACCATCGCTGGCTGCAGTACTTGGACCCCTCTTGGAAAGATATACTGACCACTTTGGAAATATCCTTAAGATTAGCTTTAGGAGGTTTCCCTCGGAATGAGTTTGAAAGGTGTAATTCTGTGTGGTTTTCCTGAAAAGGGGTGTCGGAGGGTAGGGGGGGTGGAAGTGAACTTGATTGCGTTATAGAAGGGATACAGGGTGTTGGCGGCGAAGAAACCAGGCGAAAGAACGGTTGAAAAGGTGAGTCTTCTATTTTGAAAATTTGATTAGTTATTTAGCGTCCGCGTAACCTTGTCCAGGACGTGACATTTGGTTTCAAATCGTGAGTGGTGGATGGAAAAGGGGGGAGGGAGGTGGGAGAAGGTGGACTCGACGTATACTTTTATGGGTATTTTAGATTTTCCTGACCACTTGCTGGCTTGTGTGATGGACATTAGAAAACCCGCACGCCAAGCACGGACTCGGGCCATCCAAAGTAGATTACGAGGACCGTCGTGCGTGGAATGCTTTAATCCCGGTACTCCTGGTAAGAGCCAGCACTGGCCTGAAGAGGGAGGATACTTCGTGCTGTTGAAAGAAGCCAAACGTGGGAGCAGTCAAGGAGGAAAAATGACAATCTCGGTACCCGTACTGGACTGAATAAATCATGAAAGGAAGAGTAAATAAACTTAAATTAATTAAAGTAAACACTGGGAATAATTGTCAGTGACCTAGCGTACTACCTCAGCTGATTTTCTTAGCGGAACTTGCCTAGTTGTTGTAGCAGAAATAATTTTGGAAACATTCTAGAATCGACCAGGAATCATATTGCAGTAGTGTAAGAAATTCATTTCGTTTTTTTTTACCAAATTTGAAATAAGTGCTATTGCAACGGTTGCATTCGTCTCCGTAACACTTCTTAAACACATTTTTAAATTCTAGTATCTGTAGTCCATCACTTGTTGTTTTGTCCAAATCTTTCCAATATCTGGAAGTAAGCTTCCTCAAGTTCCCACTCAACGTAATTTTTATACATTCATTTTTTTGGAATAAAGACATCTGTACTTTAACTGTGCTGATCTGTCCAATTTCCGTAAAATTTTCCGCAACAATTATGCGTTTCATACAGTGCCATACATTTCTAACGATAAAATAATCTATAACACCTTGACATTTGATTAACCTCCATCGCACGTACTTTCGTTTCCTTTATTTTAAAAAAATGTTTTTCATTGTATAAATACTTTTATTTTGATTTTGAAGGCCGGTCTCATTCCCATGTAGTTTCGTTTTAATGACGATGCATGCAAAGGTGCGACGAGTGCGACGTGGATGTTTTAAGTGTTGATAGCAATAAGTAAGCAGTTTCACCGAAGTCTTTGTGTGCTGTGATTTTGGAATGTATCCAAGTACTGGCAAAACAGGAAGAAAATGTTTTTAGGGGTAGGGGGGCTTGGGGTTCGGTTAAAAGTCTTGAGTAACAAAAGCCCTAAGACTCCTGTGAAACCGTCTGTTTTCCGATCTGAGTTTCCTCATTTCCCATGTAAAAGACGCAGGGCTATGGAACCGAAGCAATTGTGAAGCTTGTTGCAGCAACAGCTCCCGCGCGCGCTGCACAGAGACAAAGATATTGCTAGGTAGTTGTAGAGCAGCTTCAAGTTTCCCAGCCTTGGAAGCCTGGAGGCAAATAAATTAAGCTCCAGGCTTGCTCTTCCAATTTGCGGGCTGCCTGCTGGTACAACTCTCTCTCGCTCGCTCTCTTATGCTCGCTCTGTACGTCTGTATACGTACATGTCTCGGGTGGAAATTAAGCCCAGGGTTCTCTTTTTTCTTTCCTTTTTTCTAGAAAAAAAAAGAGTTTGTAAGAAAACGAATTGACGCGGGGGTAATAGTTAAGCAACATAGCATGTTAAAGCCCGGTGCCAAAAGTGACACAAAATAGCCCCTGAAAGACAAGGTAAGGTAGGAAAGTACGCTAGTAAAAAGCAAGCAAAACCCCCATCGTGCATCATTACCCATTAAATGTTTATCATCGAGCTGCTCAACTGTGAGTTTACAAAGTGCACACGCAAAGCTATGCTGTGTCCCTGGGGTTACCCAGATTTGCACCACATCCAGAGATGCGTAACCACCGCATTTACGTATACACTGGTCGGAGGGATACCGTATGCATTATGCCATTAATAAAGCAAGTTCATGCGCGCTTTCTACTCGGGGAGAAGGACTGTCGCTCGGCAAGTCGCGTCGTGTCGCGCCTCAACTCACTAGCTCCCTCTTTTTCCGGTTGCCGGGCGGACATGCTGCTGTCTAGCATAGACCCGCCGGAGTTCCTGTAGTGCTTGGGCGTCCAAAGTAGCTCTTTATGTAGCTATAGGGGTATTAAAAGAGACACGCTCTCGATAGTGAAGAACAGACCGGCAGGAGGGTTAGAAGAGCCGGGGGAGCCGTGGAGAGGGGAGAATTTAACCTAAGCATATCATCTGATGCCGAGGGTTCGAACGGAGTTTTGAAAGACCACGAGGGACCCTACCGATGCCCGCGGGGGCATGAACAGTTGTTTCAGTCGTGAGGAGCTCAAGAGGCACCCTCGTCGCACCCCCCTGCAAACGGCACGCAAACACGTCAGGGTTCATAGAGACACGACATTTAACTTAAGTAAGAGTTGACGGGGACAGGTAAACGTATCTATTATAACACAAAGCCTGAAAATTGGTTGTAATGAACCTCTGACATAGAGATGCAGCCGGTGGGAAGAATCTTTTATGGAATAACTAAGGCCAGAGCTTTCTGCTCGCACGGAAAGGCTCGAATTGGGTAATTCAAAGAAGGGTAAATAGAAGGGTAAACAATACAATGTTGTATAACGTGACAAATTGCGAAGGTATGCGTATGGATAGAAAAGAGGTCTACGGATGGGATGGAGTCGTCATGAACAATGGATGTATAAAGAGACATTAGTGGGGAAACTGGATCAAAATGAAAAAAAGCATAATAAAGAAAAACGATAGGTAAGTGTTCAATAAACTATATCAGTCTATTTTTTTACGAATAAATTTTAAATTGTTGATGAAGGCGATGGTAGAGATTAAGAAGCTTCCAAGAAAATCCCAGAGATGACGGCAAGGGCGTCGAAACCTGTTATGGAGAGCTTTGCAAACACAGGTGGGAATGTGGCGCAAAAACTCAAAATCCAAAACAGCCAATTGAGGGATACTGGTGCCGTTTTTTACGTGATTTTGTGGACAATAATTCTTTCCCTTACAGCTTCCTTTGGAAGTTATGCAAGTTGTTTTATGTGAATACAAATTCTGGGTATTAACCAAAAAATCAGCTTTTTCTATTTCATTGGACGAATTGTTGCCTAATATTTCGTTAAACTTATAAGCTTTAGAAGGTGAGTTATCTATGGTATACGTTCTCTAAATTCATGTATCAGAAGTTTGAATTTTATTCAAAGAGTCGATAGCAAACGACATCTATAAGGCATTAGAAGAAGCCGACTCGAAAGCTGTAAAATATACAAGAAGATTCCAGTGTACGATAATCTACATCTGTGTGCAAAATGGTTAATCGGAAAAACAGAATTCGGACTACGTAAAAAATGTGCGAGAAACCGTGGTATAAAATTTTTGCTTTCCTGACCAACCGGTCAGGAAACCGGTCGGTGTCCCGATTAACCGAAATGTCTCGAATATGTTAATTAAGCTATGCAAATTGTTCGACTTGGAAGGAGCTTTCCAAATCTGCAAAAATTTTTGCTCTACCTCTTCAAATAAGCGAGAAAATTGAGCTCGAATATGTAATCATGCCCCCAGGGCATCGCTGGACTGAAAAATTTTGAAATCCCATAAGGAATAACAAGGGAAAAACGACGAACCATGATGCCAGCATCATGCTTTTCGAGACGCCGTCTACCTTTTCCTGCTCCCTGTCCCGCTTCCCATGCTTTTTCCTATGCTACCTTGACAGTTCCGAATTTTTCAGAACATATCAGGCACCATTGGAAACATCATGGGAAGCGAGACAGGGGACATGTCTCTGACCTTATGAACAATCCTATATAAAAATACTGCATTCTGAGACTTTTTATGAGGCTTAGTAAGTCCTAGCGTTGTATGTGGCGAAAGCAATTTAAATTTTTTTACTCGTTAAGTTTTTTATACAGTACATTGTCGTCCAGACTGCGGTTACACTGCAAAGAAGGAACGAATACAGAAGGCAGAAAGTTTATTATCAATAATGAACCACACGGTATGGTGTATCGCCAATATATTTCACATCCATATTTTCAATGGATAATTTCACATACGCGAGATTCACATTCTTTACTGTCATGATTGCCACAGCTGCGCACGATACCTAAAACTAAATCACTTCACCGGCTTTTGTTTTTCCGCTTTTTGTTTTCTCCTACTGATCAGCTATCTTTTCCTACCTTTTCTTTGTCGTCTTGGTATCTGACCGCCCCAGAACTCCGCGGAGATCACGAAACTGAACTTGTAAACTCCAACATCCGATGCAAATCATCTTCTGGCGTTTTCAGCTAAATTTAGATGTTACAAATTAATTACAAGATTTTTATTTCAAAGTTGGAAAAAGGAAGTTGGGATACTCGAGCGTTTTCCGTAGCTAATCCGTAAAACAAAGTTCGATTCAGAAGGGATAATTTTAACAAAGACTTTACGAAGTGAAAATTGAAAAATTGAACTTCACAAAGCATATTATCTTGTAGTTTGCTTATCCCTTATAGTCACTTGTTTAGAAAATATATTTGTTTTTAAGTCTATACCGGATTGAGCTGTCAAGTAGGGAAATTTAACGCAAAATGTATGAATTTTCTATTCATAAGCATTTAAAAAGTAGGTAAAAATAAAAAACACGTTCGCCTTTTACATTCTCAGTGGAGAGGTGTATTAATTCGGCATACAAAACGCACTTAGAATGACCTGTAATACGCACAGAAAAAGTGGATTAGTACTAATTTTCTCTTGGTATAAAAGAAATAGGCAATAAAATATATTTACTTGGCCAAAACTCCGTCTTTCTTCGCCAATCGGTTGATGCAGTCGTCAGATTCACCCTATACAAGAAAATGTTCACGATATTGCTTTAAGTAATTGCAAATTTTCTCCGTACCATCCTGCGAATAGGGCCGCAGATAGCGTAGGTCTTGGTGCTGCTCAAAGCAAGTCCGGTTTTCTCATCCACATCGGCAATGTTGAGTTGGATGGAGGCATGATCCTTAGCGTGGATAATGCGGTTGCTGGCAGAGCTATTGAAATACAAAACGTGTATATGTAGTTATCATGTCTTGTTAGGGAAATAAGAGGCTTTTAACCATAGATAACTACTATCGCTCAAACAAATGGACAATTTCACGAATGTCAAAAGCGCGTGACTAGAAAATTACATGAATCTTACTGGGAAATTTCGAGAGAAAATGGAGGAAACACAAGGCGGATAGGGAGACACTTTATTTGAGGAGTATATGACTTAAAACGAACACATCCATCACAAAACTTACCATTTACGGGGAATATACAAGTCAACGAATTCACCAGCGTCGTTTTGCATGTTGGTGGTTTAAAAGTTCCTTAAGGAAATATCCAAAAACAATACCACAAACTCCACGCGTCCAATGGCGGCCTCGTGAAACCTGAAGAAGAGCGCAACGCGATGAAGTACGGCAGAAGCGCGCTACAACGAACCGCGTACTAATAGCACGTGGCGCTAATAGCGGCTAATTGGAGAACCACACTAGTAGCAAGCGGAAAAGCGGGTAAATGGGACAGCCCATAGTAATGATGCTACGTAAATAAAATACATAACGCGATGTCATTGAACATGTCCTATAGGAAAGTCAATTGTGGTATTGTAACATTTCCATTAAAATCACACTTCGACAGTAAATAGGCTAAGAGGTGATATAAAGAACTCATTAATAATAAGGCGCGTCGCGAGGAGGTCTGTTTTAAGGGGTGGATTTTACCGACTGGACTATGTTAATTTTTTAACGAACATAATGGTGTTTAAACAGTTATTAGAGTAGTATCTATATTTTATCTAGTATTTCAAAAAGACTTTTTGATTTCCACATTTTACCGATTCGGACCAAAATTATACGGACTCGGCTTTCTGAACAATTTTTGGGAGAGGTGGGTGCACCCCTCTCCCCTCAGTCGCAACGCCCATCGTAGTCATATAAGGTTGACTTTTCGAGTTGATGCATATTTATTGAAATTTTGCAGAAGACATCGCAAAAATTTTTAGTTTTATTTTAGGCATCGTCATACCTAGGGTGCTAATAGGGTTTCACACCCCCACTCCCCCAAAAAATATTTCGTAATGGCGCAATATATAAGTACTACCCAAATGTCCCAAGAATAGCATATTAGCACCCCACCCCCCTTCCGCGCATACACTACGGACAAAAAAAAATTCCAGAAGCTCCTCCGAACCGAGATCCTGGGTACGGCCCCGATTCTATGTATTTTTGCGTGCAATTCACTCATTCCGTATTTACGTTTGTGGCGAAAAAAGATTACATGCTGTTTTCAGAAGTACTTTTATGAAGTAACGAAATTAACGAAATTTTATTAAACCAATTTCAAATTAAATTCTAAAAATAACAAAATGTAAAAAAAATCAGATGAACGTAGATTCATCGTTTTCACTTTGTATTTCGCTCGCTTTAGGGTTACTGAACCAAATATAATTGCAGTACTCTGGCGTCCATGCTTCACAAACAGAATTTTTAGCATTTTTGTATGTAAATATGAGTTAGTGCAAACCAGCTTTCTACCAGCTTAAGTAAGAACTGAAACTTGGAAGAAAAATAAACAACACACACCACAGTTACAAGATAATAAAGAACAATTAATCATCGTCCAACGCATTTCGCCTCCGGTCAAAGTTGACTTTTGTCTTGGAGCTAATTTGTTCGCTCACTTGTTCCAAAAGGCCGATCAATTCTTGTTCGCCCAACTTCCGCGACAACTGACCTGAACCTGCCATATTAATGAGCATGTTCTCAATCTGACCCGCTTTTTCCGGCTTCACAGCTCGCAAGTTGTTCACTAGAATACAAAAACATATACGTTTCTCTTATTAACCAAGAGTCAAGTTTATAATTTACATCGAGCTCGGGCTTGTTGATCCAACATCTGTGACAACATCGAGTTCCTGGCCTCTACCTGATGAGCTCTTTTTTCTTCTTCGGCACCTGAGTCTTCACCCTGACGGTATGTAACAGTTCACATTAATCACGCCATTTTATATTGAAGTTAAATATTTATTAGTAAGCAAGTAAGTAGGGAATCATTTTTTTATAAACACAATACGTACTTGACGCCCCGCATTGCGCTGTTGCAATTGTGCTAAACGCCTTTCACGTATCTGCTGTAAGTCATCGTCAGCCATAGTGCTCGAGAATATTAATACAAGCGAAAATCGTTGACAGTCAAACGTGGGTTTGTTGATTTCGGTAAAATTTTACGTGAATCACGCAATGTCAACGTGATTATAGGAAGTGTACGGCGAATTAAGTAAACAGCGAAACTTTTAAAACAGCTTACGGGAACCGCGAGCCCGTTCATGCGAAAAAGTAAGTAATGGTCAGCAACATTGGTCTCAGCTGCATAGTGCCTCCACAGAGCGCACTATTTACTCTATGTAGGCCACAGAGCATAATGTAGGCTAATATAGTTACTTATGAGTGCCTCATGCGGCAGTCCCCCCTGAGCGAACAGAAGGTCTTGATGTGGATAGTGGCAAACAACCTGAGTGGTAAAGTACACTCATCTATTCGCAGTTCACTTCCAACCCGTTGGACTCAAATGTAAACAAGCAGAAATACCTACAAATTGGAACAAGCCTAAAATTCATATTTCTGCGATAAAATGACGCTGGTTTCACGTTGCTCAGGTAAAACAACTTGTAATATAACAAAAGCGCTAAAAGCACGTTCATTTCCGTAAGCAACGACGCTATATGTATTTGATTAGGTGTACTAAGCACGTGCAGGGTAAATTTCTTCAGCCAGAAAGCTTTTTTACGCACAACACAGGTCCATCGAGTTGACGAAGATTGGCGGATCAAGTAAGTTCGTGTGAAAATTCTCAGCTCCATTCACCTACTGTTTCTTTTAGAAACAACTTACCTCGCAATCCTAATGCGTATGGTCCGTTAACTGACACACCAGACTTTTCTTTTGTGAATGGCCGTGTTCCATCCATTACAAGCGGCCGGAACCGACGCCTGGAAGAGCAGAAACTACTCGCAGTAATATTCCTGTCGGATGTGGTCACAACGACCTTAGTCAGAACGGCCGTGGTTATTACGACTGTGTGAAGAACGACCGTGCATTAAACGACCGCTTTTCCAGTGTTGTAGGTTAGGTGCAGTAAACCTCATCTAAGCTAACCTAATGTTCTAACCTAACCTAACCTACAACACTGGAAGTCGGTCGTTGAGGTGCACGGTCGTTCCTCCCACAGTCGTAACAACCACGGTCGTTATGACTAAGGTCGTTGTGACCTGCACCCATTCCTGTCCTTTTATTTATCATGAATTTTTTTAGATTTCTTTTTTGTTTGCGTCTTGTATTTAAATGTGTACATTATTCGTTCACTTTTCACTAATGAATGCATTCCCTGTTTGTTTCCCGTTCCAGGAAAAGATCATGAAAGCCGTCAAAGAGGTGAATTTCGCCAAAGATCGCTATGCGCGACAGCTGGAACAAGATGCTGAACGAAGAAAAACTATCCTGAGTCAAAAACTTAAACCCAAAGCTCCACATGCCTTCCCTAAACCCTCTAACTAATAAGCAAACTTTTTAGTAACAACGAAGACGTAAATAAATACACAAATTGCTTAGTAGCTTTCATTGGCTGAGAGTGAAATATTTCAAGTTACCAGATTTGTTGCTAAAAGGAAGCTTGTATGAGTCCAGAATATTTCTACTACAGACTAGAATATTGTTCTGTTTTTGTTCAGGGGAAAAAAAAGCTCGAAAAGGAAATTCGTGGAGGCACATTCAATGTTTACTTCAGTTTTCTTTTCTTTGTCAAGGTATCTGCAGGTTTTCACAATCTTTGAATTGGTCGTCGTCTTTCCCAAATACCCAAGTCAGTACTTGCTTGGCTTTCATACTAGCACGTGTCAAACTTTTGCTCCGGAACCAGCTACTGCTAGCGGGGAAGTCTTGTATATCTTCAGTGTCCCCCAAGGACTCTTTGATCCGTATCTGCTTGAGAATTCCTACGAGGAGCTCGTCCACGTTATGATTGATTGCGACGGAAGTTTCACAGAATTTGGCTCCGTACGCGTACGCGAGACATTTCCCATCTACACACATTAGATCAATAGGGATCAATTAAACAGCACAGAAGAGGAACACTTTGATTCAGAAATTAGGAGATACCCTGGTATATGGCGATATACATTACTGCCTTCAAAAGGTCAATAAGACCACGTGCATATATGAGCCTTTCTGTTCAGTTTCACTAATTGCCAATTGCAACCATTTCGCGACACCGGAAATGATTCTGTTAAACTAATTCGTGATGATTCGTGAATTTAAAATAAAACTGCCTTTTGCGGAGAACAGCCGGGTCAATTCTAACTAGTTTTTAATTTCTAATATACTACACGAACTAGTCTAACGTCCGGTCATACATTTACTCTAGAATGAAAGTTACCCAGCTATTGATAACCTACTCAGCGTTGTAACCAGGATTTCATTTCGGGGGGGGGGGGGGGTTAATATGCAATTTTTTTTTACATTTGGTCATTCTCCTATCTTCCCCATTATAAAATCAAAAATTTCGGGGGGGGATTCGACCCCCACTAAATACGCCCCTGAACCTACTCTATACTTAACAAAACGAAAGGTATAGTGTAATGTAATGTCACACAAACGTGATTCTCTCATTTGTTAATATCCTAACGCTACTGGATGGAATGAAATATCGAAGCTAACCTGTATTTCCCCATAGGGAAACTAGTTAATATGTATTACTTATGTATTATTACAATAATATTTTATACTTTAAACTTTGGCTACGAATTAGTTGACTTTGATGTTTTGTGCTAATGCTAATTACAGAAGGATAAAATTATGTTTATGTTTATTGATTTTCAACGCTTATGATATATAAATGTATTTAATAATATTCATGGTATTATTCATCGCGTTCCACTCCGTGCCATTTGCAGGAATTCTGCGTTCGAAATTTCTCGTCACACTATTTCTTTAATTACCTTGCGTTGAAATCGTTCGACGACGCGCAAGGTCAATTTTGTTCCCTACAATAATGACCGCCCTGTTCTTTAAAACATCCCAATTTCTTAAACGGGCCAATTCGTCTTCCAGTCTCGTGAAACTGGCTTTTTCGACAACGCTGTACACCATGATCAAACCGTCGGGCATTTCCTTTCGATCCATGTTTGTCTGGAAACATTGAAAAACAGTTAATTTAAAACATAAATACGGGCTAAAACAGGAAAAATAAGCTCAACACTACTTTGATACTCGACAGCGCTGTGAAGGACAATTCCGATTCCTCTCCGTTTAGCATAACGGACACGGAGCTCGCAGATCCTTCGTCATCTTGAAACGCAAAACGAGACGAATTAGTAACATTTTAAATCAACTTTTTCTTCACTTCTGTCTTTTTTTTCGTCAATTTGTTTTCTTTCCTTAAAGCGAATCACCCGAGCAATAACAAGACGTTTGAAGTAAACTGTTTAAACCCAGCTTTCCTCCACTCGCAAGATTTACGATGTTACAGCGATGGCTGTCCCAATCTCTTTAGCGTTTATCTGTTTACCTTTTCGAACACCGTTTTAAGGGGAAATAATTTTCAAAGAGAAATGGGAAAAGAAGTGGTTTCTTTTCTTCGGGCTTTGCTTCCTATTTATAACATATGCCCTGTCCACACAAACAAAAGTGTCCTGAAAACAGGGCTTGTGCATGGCACCAAAATGGAACTCGTTACCCCAAATCCGATAACTACGTTTGCAAAGTGTAGACATTAGAGAAACGCAATGGTTAACCTGCGATCACGAGAGCTTATTTTGGCCCCATTTTCAACAGTGCACTGAATCTTTTGTAATGGATGTTAAAATATTCCTGTAATTTGTTAATGTTTCTCGACCCATTCAAACAAGAAAGATTTAAAAAGGGATTGATCCCAATCTAATAAAAGATTTAGAGCAGATAAACGGTTGATAAAGCGATCGTTGACTGAACTTTTTTTTCTAAAAAAAAACTAATTAGGATATCATTCTGTAAAAAAATGAATAAATAGTCCGCGGAGAGCAAAAAAATACATACTGTGCAAGAAATAGGAATGAAAACTGCAATATATGAAGTATAACGCAAAACTATAGAAGGAACGAATGAACAGACAAAAGTTTTGTAGATATATCGCTAAGACGAGAGAACAGATCATTTGATCGGATCTGATCGGACCGGTGTAGTACCGTAAAACGGCAGGGATCGGATCTATTTTTTGCCGATCTTTTACCGGTCAAAAGCAGGCAACCTAAAGGACATAACTTAAAACTTTTCAGCTCTTTTTTGTTTCTAAATATCTTAATAATTGTCGTAATTTGATCATTAATAAAATGATAGGATCGGGGTCTTTCCTGATCCGGGTCTACTATTTTTTTAAGTTTTGCGGAATTTGATCGGATCGACTGAAGTTGACGAATGATCGAGAGTGATCGATGATCCGACCAAAGAAAAGATTCGGTACACTGTATCACAGACATGCCGTTCTGTACTACAATATGTCAGGCAATCAGCAACCTCCCTGCTTTAGTGCTGATCTAATCGGAATTTTCTCTGAATAACTAGTGCTTTTCAAGGTACGTCGGTCAGCATCGTAATCGAATCTTCTCTGAACTTTTCCGTGATTCTGATTGTTTGGACCCGTTGAATCACTGTGATTCTACTTATTGTTCTTTCGGACATCAGGAAAAAATTTAAGACCGCCATATTACGTTTGTATGGCTTAAAAAGCCGTGTTGGTCTGTAAAAAGGTTCCACCGTTTGATACTCCTATGTTAACTGATACGAAAGGTAAAAAAAATTTATCGCCCCTTTCGTTTCGCGCACAAATCTAATTTTTAAAAAATTCGCCAAAAATAAATGGCTTCTCCTAAAATCATAAAATTTTTCACATGAACTCAGCCTGGACCGTTCATAAGGTATGCAAAATTTTATCTCTATGAACTAAAAAATCTCAGAGATAAAAAATAAAAAACGTTCCGCCATAAGCCCGTGTTTTAAGGCCGAAAAACCATCCTCGAGTACACGTGCGGGCGCCTAAAGGAGAAAACTAGGGCCTTACCAGGCCCTAAAATGAGGCCATGCGAACATCAAATGGAGAACCTTTTCTTCCTGCCAATTGAGCTCGCTACGTCATTCAATCCAATATGGCGGTTTCAATTTGCCAAAATGTTCGGAGATCGTTCAAGCGATCCTGTCACGGATTGGGTTAAGAACTAAAAGAGAAAGAGGAGTATACGTTACCTGTTCTTGGCCTGTCGTATGCGTTTATACTCTCTGATGTCATAAACTGGCTTAATAATGAGGTTTTTCCCACACCGGGCACGCCAACAATGGCGACTCGATAACTCTTGCCTGAAGTTCCTGGTCCGTGTTTCTCAGGTTTATGACCGGCATCAGTTTGTATGTCTCTCGTGTCTGCTGCCAAACAATGTAAACAATTTAGCGCATTGCTACCGATTTTTTTCGAAGTATAGGAGGAAAAAGAAATATTTATTTACCTGCATCTCGCTTACGGAAAGAATCTCCACGGTTGACGAGTCCTGTGTAAAGCCAAAGTTGAGAATTTAGAACAGTCCAAAAATGAAGATTAGACAAGCGTCAACGATTTGTAGCAACTTCTTTCTTTCATTTCGTTGTTGGGTACACCCCACGTTGCTGGTGTCTTGTTCTTTGGGGGGGACGAGGCAAGTAAGCTTCGAGAGTGCGTAGTAGTTCGCTATTAATACTTGTACGCAAGCTGCAAGCGGCAAGTCGTTATAAATAGCTCAAAAAATGCCGCTCTTGGCTATGCTGTAAAGGATATTATTTGTGAGGTGGGTGAAAGTAGGCCGAAGATGTTAGCAAACACTTTATATCTTCAGTAATGATCCAAAGCAGATGGCTCTCAAGTACTGCGTTGCAAAATTGCTTGGTTATAGACTGACATGTTGAAAGAAATTCCGCTTGCAAAAACTTTTCATCCGTTATCGAGACAAAAACACAGTTTCCTGTAAACCGAGATATTGTTTACTGCTGTCTATTGAGAAGAGCTGTTTGATGTAAAATATGCAATTGTTTGTAACATAAAACACTAACGTAAAGTAAACTCAGGAATGGCACCCGCGCAGTAAGTGAATGCTTAGAATATTAAGTATTATATTATTGTTTGATCAGCACTATTCGCCACTTACAATATAAATGAAGAATTATAATAAAAACAGACAATCACAAATTAGAATATTGCATTATATAGGTATTATAAAACATATAATACATGTTATGCAACTTCAACATTATTTTTCTGTTTTTGTGTTTATCACAACACAGAACGTCGATTTATACGTTTGTTTTAATCTCTGCTTTCAATTTACGAACTATGACAAATAAAGAATACGCTGTATAAACTTTGATATTATTTAGGCAATTTCAAGTATTGATACTATAACTAATTTTAACAGAATGAGCTGGTTTTTTATATATTCTTTTAAATTGCTGTATTTTGATTAAAAATAACAAAAGATATTTTCCAAAAACTATAATTCTAAGATAAATTTTCACAAAAATATATATTAATAACACAAATTTGGAAAAAAAGATACAGTTCCCCTACTTCGCGTGGGAAATTCTTTTAAGTGACAAAGTTTCACTATGAATATGGCAGTAATATATTGCCAGTAATGTTTCAGCAAGACATTGCAGGTATGGGAATTCAGTGAATTGATTACTTTAGCACCCACCGTTTGGCAAGTAAGCTATAGTAATTAGTCGCTGTAACTACTGCTTACAGTTTACTTTCGTAATTAGCCGCTGTTGTTCTTGGGAGTATCAGATATTAAACAACAGACTAACAAAACTTTCCTTTCTTTTCCAGTTTGGCAGAAAAACACAGATACTGGAAGCAGTTCGCTAAATATTTATGCAAAATCGCAAAAAATGTGTCAATAAGCTATAAGCGTTGCAATCTCCCATAGTTACGACACTTCTGCTAACCCTGTTTCGCCTTTTCACCAGCGAAAAACCTGCACCGCTTGAAAGCCAGCCAAGTTTCGAAAATTCCCCTCAGCCAGCCAGATTTACGTTACAAAAGGTCATTTTGGTCAGTTCTGCTTGCCAGTTACTTTCCTGCGTTGTTTTCGTTAACTCACCTTTCGAGGTGAAACTAAACGATCGGACTGGCAGTGAATCTCCCTCCAGATCATTCCGGCTGGGATCGTCGGCATCGGGGAGCCCTAAGTATTTGGGACCTCCTTTATGTGAGCCACTGGCTTGATTGGCGGTTATGCGTGTCGAACTGGCGCGTTTCAATTGCGATTGTTTGGCACGGGACGCTGGGGACTTCTCCGAGTTCCGCGTGGAAGCATGCCTGGCTAATGATGGTTTGACGGCTGAAACGGGGCTAGGCCGCTGTCCCATACCGCTTACTTGAATCATCTCAGAACTCTGAGTTACGGTAATGCTTGAGAACTTGGCCCGTCGCGTGCTGGGTGGGGTCGTATCTGGAGTGTCAATCAAACCTCCGCCGTTGCTGCTATCATATGCCAGGCGAGAAGTGCTCGGCATTTTTAGCAGAAACGGGTTGTAGGATTGTTCCTCGCATTGCTGCAACGAACCTTCCGTTCCAGAAAGTTCCGATCCGGCCGCCAAATCCATAGCGTTGGGCCCGTCGACGATGCGGCGGCGAATTTGGGGTCGGTTCTGGCCTTGTATTCGGTCGCTTTTCGAACGCCGCGCGGCTTGTCGTTGTTTGAAGCGCGGATGGCCCGACGGAGTACCCGCGGGTGAATCGTAGCTTTTGTTAACATTCCCACTGCCATGTTTGGTCACGGGAATAGGCACACTTTCCCTGTGCACTCGTTCGGAGACAACACTGAAGGCTGTTTCGGCATTCGCTAGGCAAACTGATGCAGAACGACTTTTCCGCGAGTACTGCCGGTAATGGTCTTCATGGTCAGTCATTGTTAAGGCTTACTTGAACAGGAAGGGTGCAAATGATTTCTTTTTACAAGGGGATGAGGAAACCACGGAGAGACAGGGCAGCTCAGTAGAGCTTCTTTCCCAAAACTAGTGGTTGTCGCAGAGTACCGAGTACGAAAATAACTGCCACCGGGATGTCCGAAGCACTAACGGCCTAGAAATGCTATCAAAGACATGTATAGCACTGCCATCTCGCGAGTAGTTTTAGGACCGTTTGCTAATTGCTTCCTGAAGAACATGTTAAATGCACATGTGAAAAACCTTTCGATTCAAATAAAGTCTGTTTAGTTGGGACACTTTGTTATTCACGTAAAGACATAATTGGGCATAAAACAGCAAATTTGTGTAGTTTATCACAAAAATCCGTACAAACGCAGATTAGATGACCAGAGCGCGTCGATCCATCGCCATTTTGTTCCAAGCAAATAAAGGTGACTGTTCCAACCATGACTACATCTTTTTCTAAGTGACTGGGGCTTCTTTATACCTTGTTTTCGCTAGTATTGTATTAAGCTCATATTCAGACACGTGAAACGCTTTTCAAGCTAAAAGCTTTTCCCATTAGCTTGATCCTGCGATCCTTTGGTTAAGCGGAATCTACTTACAGGAATCTTAAGATGAAATGCGCTACATAGCTGTTGCGCACTTCCGTAACGTAATTTCACCTCTACTGTTGAATAAACGTTGTGTACCGTAGGGGAAATGTGTTTTACTCGAGAGGCAAAGGTGCTTTCCGAACTTAGGAGCTTGCTTCAACCTTTAAGAGCAGTAATGAGAACTTGTGAACACGTGCAAGAAGACAACAGCGTATCCACTTGATCTGCTATGAGAAACCTGCCGAGGCTCGATGATACCTCATAAGGTTGACAAGTTCGTAACAGTGGAAGACCCTAACAAAATTAAAAATGTTTAGTGCAGTGCTTCCTTAGTCCAGGTAAATTACTCACAAATTATAGTCATCTGACTCTAAACTCCACCGCATCTACCTAATGGATTTATAAATTTTTTCTCAGAGCTATACAATATTATGTATATGAAACAATGGCGTGATTTTGTTGGTAAACAAGAATTTAAATAAAAAAGAAAAAACAGATCGGTTCACTAAATAATTGTAAGTCAACAATTGTATACAGCATCTAAGACTATTCATATTACAATGCTTCCAGCCAGGCCCGTATCCAGGATTTTGGTTCAGGGGGGGGGGGGGTTACAGCCCTGTACCACACCAAAATTCTGTTTTTTTTTTGTTTTTTTTTGGGGTGGGGGTGGGGGGGTAGTAGTTGGTTAAAGTTAATAAAAATCTTTGTAACGCAAACAAAAGAGGAAGACAGTAATACTATATTTCTAACATAACGTATACAATCTAATTACTGTGACTTCAATATATGTGAAAAACATAATGTATACAGTATTGTATCACATCGACGTTTAGCCTGCCCCTCTAACAAGTCTGTGTCCACCGTACGAAGCGAAAGTTCGTTCGGTTTCATCAAAGTTGCAATGTCTTTGGGGTGTTTCCCACCGCTACTACTTGGAGGAGTCGACATTAGTGGCACTAAATTTAAATAAGATTAACGACTTGAAACTATGAATAGCTAATAAAGTTTGAATTT
>JAHZNP010000229.1:0-96175 GCA_020615345.1 Triops cancriformis | reverse complement strand
TACAGTTTAGATAAGCAATGTGTAACGTCAGAAAAAGAAAAGCATTCCCTTTTTAGTAAGGTCTAGGCCTGCAGAAGCTCCGTGTGTTCAAAAACGGCGCGTTCAGAATAAATGGGCTACGTCATTTTCAGGCGGAGCTGAACGGCTTAATCCGACATGCTCCTCCTATTGAGCCAACCTTGTATCCATGAACCTTGGTAACAAAAGGTCCATAAGGAAGGGGCTCCATGTTCTCTCTATTAATATATTTACTCTATGGTCTCAAGCAATGGACCAAGGTGGCTTTGGTCCGTGACGTCTGCCAGCTTTGATTGGTCATCAAGACGCACAGCGTTTTAACATTCTCTTACGAGCGGGCGGCCCGACGCTTAGCACTGTATCTAACAAGCGGGTAAGGTGCCTGTATAAGGGCTGTTGTCAGAAAATGAAGTGAAAAGGAGGTGGCCTTTTTAATGAGATTAGGCAGTACCTGCTCCTCTTTGGCTGTATATCGCTGTAAAGTTGTTGACATTAGTACCAGCTTGTGATGGGCTGTAAAAAAGACGATCGACATCGTTGTTTTACGATATCGATGAAAAAGAACCCAAATGGCAATACAAATATTATAGAGAACAATTAATTACAAGTTTGTCGCGGTGTATACGAACTGAGCACTTGTGTCACTGCCTACACAAGCGGGACTTGTTCATGTGTAAATTTCTTGTTGTGCTTACTCGAATATTATTGTCTAGGTTAAAGCTATTAATTTGTTCTAACTAAAAGTACGTCTTTTTGTAAGTTTGTTGTCACTTTGAAGATTCTATTTTCATGTTTGATTGTTTTTAGATTCCCTTTCTGACTATCAGTTTATTAGTTGACATAAACTTTTTCATTCAAACTAGTCTTTTTCCTTCAAACTTTTAC
Organism: Triops cancriformis; assembly: GCA_020615345.1. Lineage (NCBI taxonomy): Eukaryota > Metazoa > Arthropoda > Branchiopoda > Notostraca > Triopsidae > Triops > Triops cancriformis. The sequence continues at coordinate 95,272 of JAHZNP010000229.1, read as the reverse complement.
AGAAAGGTTTTTTAAATCCTTATTTTTCCAGCGTTAGTTAGTTAGTTAGTTAATTTTACAGACGGCCGGCATCGCTCCTGCCATGCATCGCCGTCTTCGGCAGTCTATTTCTCCTACCTATATTCTATTATTATTAATCCTTTCGTTTCCAAGCACCGTAGAGTGATCCGGATTACACGTACAAAGTATACCAGTTGTAGTCATAATTAACATAATATCTTAAAAATCTATCTATTAAAAGGGAGAATAAGACTTAAAATATTTCTATCTCTAACCAGGTATAGTCGACTAGATTACGTTTATCATCTCCGTCTGTTTCGGTACTTAATTACTGCGTTCTGTATAAGGACCTGCTGATGCATTGGTTCGTCCCCAAAACCCAGAATGGTGTCCACCCCTACCGCAATGTTTCTTTTCCTTAGTTTCTCGAATAACACATCCCTTTCATGTGTGAAGTTGTGACATTCCATTAGTAAATGCTTTACATATTTTTCCAGCGTTGCCGCGTTCAAATGAAACCGCTGAATACAATCAAAGATGGAAACAGAGCTGGTATACGTAATTCTAATAAAAGCGTAATCTTTTCTGGAAAAAGTCGGAAAACAAATGTTCAAAAGTTGTTAAGTTTCTCAGAACTGAAGACCTTTAACTTTCTTGAATCTTTGGATACAATCAGAAATCCGGGTAACATGTCTCGGATTAACGTGAAAAACGCTTTCCCGGCTAGTCCATACTTTCCAGTTGTGCGCTGGTAAAAGTCTACAAGGTTAAAACAGAACACCAGTTTCCGTGTTCAAAATTCTTAAGTACTGACTGCGATATAGGGAATACCTTTTTAAAAAATACTTCCACTGGTTGCACTTCTTGTTTTTGGGCAAAATCAGCTACATCTTTATTCTTGTTCCTGTTCTTGAAATGTTTCCTTTACGAGTTGTATGTACAATGAATTGATATTTGAAATCATGTCCAGAGGAAAACAATACCTTTGGAAAACGCAAATATAGAACACTGTGTAAATGCCTAGTACACAGTTCCTATGATTCGTTTGAAGAATATTTCAGAGTTTCCCGCTTGGTCTCAGGTTATAAAGCAAAGATATCGATGTATTTCACTTCATATCGATTTACATTTCGGAAGCCAGTTTTGTAGTTACCGCTCTCACTAATCCATGAGACCAACCCCTGACCAACCCTCACTTCTCATGGGATAAGCCTCGGGCTCTCAAAACCGATAACAAGCTGCCCATAAGAAAAGCTTCTGTCCTTCCCTCTAGATATACCTTATTACTCTATGGTTTTAACATTCTCTTACGAGCGGGCGGCCCGACGCTTAGCACCGTATCTAACTTGGCTCTGAGACCAAGTTGGCATTTGCTAGCAGCGTTCGACCGTTCGTCAATTTAAAAAAATCCCGTGCTGTTTGATGAAGATAATTCCTATTACGAAACGGTCGAATGCCCACAACATTGAGCGCCACGTTCCAGTGGCGGACGAAGAGTTAAATTGAGAAACTGCTTCCAAGAACACGTGTTTACGTACCGAACAACTTTCAAACCCTAGGAACTAATATTTGGAATATTAGTTACAATCTCCAGCAATGCAGAACGATGATGTAAGTTAGTAATGTATGTTCACAACATTAATTAAAGCATTGTTTTAGGTCATTTGGAGTATTATAAACAAATCGTTCTGCTCCTACAAAGTCAAGTAATCGTTACAATATTTAACGTATTTTGTATCTAATAGAGCGTTTATTTAGCACAAAGACACAACGGTTTTGTCGAAATGAGTATAATACCACTGGCTTATGTACACGTGCGTCTTGTCCCCTAGCTAATAGCCAATATGCGACAGTACGAGAAGAAAGTGGAATTGTCTATCTTTACATGAAAACTGTAGAAAGGTATGGCAACTTTTGTACCTTTCTGTACTTGTCTAATATTCAGTTTTCATTCTTAGAGCTGGTTTTCCGAGGAATACATGGGAGAAGGTTAAATTATCAAAAAATTTGGAAAAAGCCTTGAGGCAAATTAACGAGAACCTGCTGTACTGGCCAGGCTTCGTCCGCCAAAAATGTAAGCAGAGGTTACTGAAGATCACTCAGTATCTAATCCGTATGCGAAAACTCCGACTAAGAAGACAGTAAGCCCGATGATAATGCAAATTATTTTGAAATGTTATTTTCAAAACTCTTTCATATTAGGAAGAAATTGGTTCCGCTTCAGCGTAAAATCGAAAGACGCGAACGACGAAGGGAAGAAAAAGCTGTGGTGGCTGCGCGTATTGATACTGCCATTGAGAAAGAGCTTTTGGAACGTCTCAAAGAAGGCACCGTAAGTTTGTTTTAGTTGTTTGCTCCACGGTTTGGTTTTCTTCTGTCCTCTTATTAATTGATGTGTTGTCCTAGTACGGTGATATTTACAACTTCCCGCAAGCTGCATTTAACCAAGCTTTGGGTGAAGAAGAGGTAGAAAGCGAAATTGAGGACGAAGAGGTCGACGAGGAAGAGGAAACCGAGATTGACCCCGAAGTCGAACGTGAATTAGAAGAGGAATCCGAAGAGGAGCGCGAATTCATCGAAGCTGACGACGCCGACTTCGAAAGTGATAAATCCGACGTTGAGGAGACGACGGTTAGCAAGAAAATGTTGGAAATGGAAGACGTAGCTGGACCGAGCACTCGAAGCGTATCTAAACCCCGGGTTGAGATTGAATACGAGATGGAAACTAGTAGCGCACCACGCGAGAAACAAACAGTAAAAAGGACACGAAAGATGTAAAAGGATGACCGAAATAATAATAAAAGACAAGATTTGCTACTAATTGTTACTTTTTATGTAACAAATCTTAATTTTATTGAACGAGGGGAGAATTCATATTGAGGAATGCTTCTAACACGAATTCCGCATTCAAAGTCAATTAATAACTCCCGTTACTGAAGCGAGCTGCTATCGCACGATAGAACCAATCTCGTGTTAAGAAAACATTCGCACAAACATTCGTCTTTAAACAAAAACGCACACCACTGGAACTAGCTATTCACTTGGCTACTCCTACTAAAGCTGGACGAATGACTCTTTCGTGCAGTTTGTAACCGATTTTGGAGACCACGACTACTGTGCCACTTTCTTTTCCTTCAGCGGGCTAAAAGTAGAAATATAATATTATTAGAAGAGATTAGTAGACTTAAACCATTGTAGAGACAAACGCGTAAAATGAAGCACGAGAAATAAAGAAAAACGTGGTAAGGTCTATCGAACAATATTCTAAAATGGAGTAGACTTAAATTTAGTGGGGTAATACATACCTGTTGAAACAAAGCTTCATGGTAATTGGGGTTAAATTTTTCGTTGATAGGGTTAACTGGGACTAAACCATGTCGTCCAAAAACCTATTTTGGAAGGCAATCGTTTTACTAGCTTCTTTCATTACAAAAAGAGCCTTCATTACTTTCTGGAGCTCAGCGTGAGTCATTTGGAGGCCTTGGAATAAGTTTTTAAGGTGCACGTTCTGTCCGTGCAACTGCTCCTCAGGGACGGTTTCAGTGGCTTTCTGTAATACATCCGCCACCTAAAATATTTTACTTTTAGGTATCGAGCTTTCAACGAAAAAGATGTATACTTCTAGAAGGTCTTTGCAAAAGCTTTGGATGCCGAATATCTTCGCGTCTTCGACTTGTTTCATAAACCTTCGTCGCGTGTTTTCAGCGTCGGCCAAAGCACGTTTGTATTTATCCTAAACGAGATACTGTTATAGTATTCGGAATCTTTCCCGGAGAGGCGAAAAATAAAATGTCCGCTTTACATTCATATCATTGAGTTGTTCCTTGCAAGCAGACAAATCTGCGTTTAACTTTTCCACATCCGGGTGGGAAGCGGTATTTTTCTGCTCAGCTTCTTGGGTTGCGCTACTGTTCTGTGCTTGGTCAGGTTTTTCATTGTTGTCTGACGCGAATAATCGTACGCAAGGAGTAGGTCTCCACGTCGCATTTATGCTAGAAATAGCAAGTTGAGAAACACTTTCTACATTCATGATCTTAAAAGATTTCTACTTAGATGTCCTGCTGGTACCGCTTAACGTTATCCGAGGCCAGATAATACAACGAAGTGAAAGGATTTGTCGAGCTAGGGCCATTGCTGTCCTATGCCAAATTAATATATGTGTCAATGCAACGTTAGAATAACAACTAACTAGTTAAACAGTGAAACAAAATACACATACTTCAATTTATTGACAAGGAAACTGCAAGTCCACAGTATTTACATAAGATTTCTCACATGTGCTACTACAATAGTAGTGCCGCCTCTAGAGTTGCACGGACTTCCCGTGAGTAGTGCTGCCATCATGGCTTTAGTATTACAACTCCGATGTGGGAGTTGCCTAATTTCCTGCATTGCTTATACAAGGCGAAACACGAGAAGTAATTTTTTAAAAATCTGTATGGCACACTTTTATAGCGTTTTTCCTCGGAAAATTGGGTGCGGGTTAGGTGGTGCACTGCTTCTCCTGTTTTCCGCACCATGCCGTCACAGCAGGTGCAGGTGAAAACGTCCCATTCTCAAAACGACCCACTCCTAAACGTCCCAGCACCAAAACGTCCCAGTTTAATATATTTGTTTTACAATTTCGAACAATACAACCAGCTCCTCTAACACGACATACAAAATAAGACCTGACGAAGTATTACCACTTTTGGGTCATTTCGCTCCACCTGCAAAACCAAAACTGGGGCGTTTTGGTGTGGGGCGTTTTGTGAATGGGACGTTTTCACCTGCATCCCGTCACAGCACTGTGCTGGTTCCTAGAACGCAGTTCAAATCGGATACCAAGGAAACGCGCGGGGTCCGTGCTTGTCTGTGAGTAAACATGGAGGAATCTTTTTATTTCAAGATTTTGCCTTCATTCACTCTCGCATTCATTCTTCATTATCACTCTTACTGCTATAGCTGGAAGATGAAATTTCTTCTAAAAGAAAAGAAGTAAGCACTTGTCGGCTTTCCGTTTTCATATTTCGCGCGTAAACAAAAGGCACCGAACGTTCTGCACTCCCAAAAAAGTCGGTGCTGCGAAACCGGCAGTTTCTCGCACTTTCCTAGTGCGCGCTCCCCACAGAAACATGCCCAGCGCCAGAGAACTCGTACCGGCTTCTCAAGGAAACATGCGGCACTCGCTTAGTGCCGGAAAGTATTGCACCAGTTTTCCCAAGAAAAACGCTACTAGTAACGTTGAACCCAACAACCGACACTGCTTACAACAGAGCAGTGGAGCATGCGGTGTCGCACTCACGAAGTAGACAGAGGGAGTGTGTCTGTATGAGGAAGCGTGAGCAGATAAATTTTGAAAAGGAGGAGCTATTAGAAGCGGAACAAATGCATGGAGTGAAACAAAGTTCTGATTGGTTGTCAGTCACGTGGTCAGTCGAAGTCTTTTAAGATTGTTATCATTCTTGTAACACATCGATTATTAACAAAGTGAATTTTAATACTGATCCCATGAAACAATTATCGATTCGGTGATTCGGAAAGTAGCATTTGAAGATATCGATTCAAAAGTATAAGTATCGATATCCGTTTGAACCTCACTCCAAGTTTCCCGCTGTGAGAAAGGCGTTGGCCGAGCATTTATGTCCAACCTCCTGCTCTCAGGGGACTAGCCTGCGGCTTCGAAAAGTCGTCACAGGAGTTCCATAAGGTAGAGTCTCCATGTTCCCTCTGTCTACTCTGTGGTCGCACTTCATCCTCTTTCGAACGTCACCTGCAGTACCTTCCGTTCCCGGGAGGTACTGACATAGTGCGCACTTGTTCCAGCTGGACGTACTCAATGCAACGGCATGTCGCACTGGAATGTGAGTGGAAGGTGCTAGAAACATAATACGATAAAATATTTATGTGCTGGGTTCTCAGCTGAAAACGGTATTAATTATTAATCCTTTCTCGCATAAGAGGTGACCAAACGTGTACTGAAACCCAACTCATATTCACTGAAACTATTGCAGAACCTATATTGTCATGATTCTTAGACTGTATTCTCTTTTGTTTGTGAGCCGTAGTTATCTTTTCGTTGTCTTGTCGTACTTTCTCATTCTTAAAAGCGAAAGCGTTGTCGAACGGCGTACGTTTGTCAGTAATTTGTACAGTACAGTGGAACCCGCTTAACGGCAAGGGCCCGGGACTGACTAGCCGGCTTGTCCTTAAGCGGGCTTTGGGGTTATCCGAAGTGACGGTTTTTAACATCTAGAAAAACCAATTGAGTAAGAACAACATTGTATCCTTATATGCTTCTATTAACTAGCATATAAATAGTACTCGATAAAAGAAATTGCAAGTAAAATAAAAAAAATAAAACATAATTTCTACTTAGAAAAATAGTCAGTGATGGAACGCTGTGTAGCGTTCTGTTTTTCCGAGTTTGAATTCAATTGATTTGCCAATCGTGCTGAGACTTTATACTTATCCTTAATAAATTGTTGTAAAAATTCTTGGGTCAGCACAAAACTTTCGCGCAATCGCCGCTTTATGTTTATTTTTTCCCAATAGGGATACCACTTCAACTCGCTCGGCTAACGACAAAGTTGTGCACTTCTTCTTAGACATCTTTCAGGTACTACATAACTAATTGGGGATTGCGAAATGTAGAAAAGAATTCGAGAACCGTGAAATGTGAACGGTTTGTTTCTGTTATTAGATGCGTTTCAATAAGAACTCCTAGAAGCTTTTCTTTGAATTTGACGGCCGACTTGTTTTTCGCGAGCAAAATTTTCGCGAGCGAGTAAAATGCTCGCTCTTGAAATGGTATAATGTACCGTATTTGTTACAGGAATGAAGGAGCTTTTACAATTGGAGAACCTATTGGAGCATTCAAGTCTTGAGACCGACATAAATGGTACAGAGAAAGATGTTGAGAATCTCCAGAATTAAATTAAGGAAGAAAATAAGATAATGAAACTCTAATATTGCATCGGATATTCGGGCGGTGTACAGAAATACGACGTTAGAGAACTCAACAAACTTACGCTAGCACGTTCTGTCTCTTTCAACGAAGATTCTGTTCGATCTTCTTATCAATGGTGTAACTTTTACGAAAACAATCCTTGTGGAACTGGGCACTTCATTGCATAACATATTAAAAAATTTCTGCAGTGGAAATACTTTGTAATATGTGTAGCTTTCAAGGTTTCTAAGTCATGAAAGTTTGTTTAAAGTAAGGTCAGTGATGGCATTGCTTGAATTGTGAAGTTGAAATTAGAAGAGTTACTCAAAGTGTTGCATAGACGATTGACTTGTACTGCAGTAAGTGTTTTACGTCTTATTTTTCGAATTCTCTGGTCTCCTCTGTTCTTACTCCTTCTCCGTGTTTTGATCTCCTTTCCTTCAGTTCTCCTAGTTTCCTTCAGCTTCTTTTTTCCTTTTCTTTTTTCCTCACCTTCTCTTCTTCTTCTCCCTGGTCGTCTTCTTGTGTTCACCATTCCTTGTATTCCTTCTTCTTTTCTTCTCTTCTTGTCAGTTCACTTCGTTCAGCGTTTTCACCCTTCATCTTTTCTTTTCCTTACTTCTTCTCTTCTAAGGCATCTCTTTGGTATTCATCTCCCGCTGCGTATCTATTCGTACTAACTTCTTTACCATCTACCATGTTCCTTACAAACTAATCACAAAGGAACATATCGGATTTTTCAGCCATCCTACTTGCAAGCCTGTCTGACAGTTCGCTTATCATGTTACTTTTCCCAAATGTGACGCAGCTTTTTCAAGCGTTTTCAAGCGTCTTCTAAGCGTCTTTTAAGCATCCAGCCGTCTATTTAACGTCTTCTTAACGTATTGTACTTGTACTTACTTGGGTTTAAAGCTTTGAAATTTCAGTATTTCCGTTATCTGCAGCAATACCTTTTGTGTGATTGAATCGTGTCCTATCGAGAGTCAGTACCAAAAGAAATAAGAATTTAAAGGCTGTCTGTTTTCATTTACGTTAAGGTAAGTGTAATGACAATGACCAACTACATTTAAGGTGAAATATAAAGATCTTTTTGTCCGCTCTTTTGCACAGAATTTCGAATGATATGTCAATATTACTCAATTCTTTTCCTGTACAATGGAAATTTTTCAAACTTCGTACCCTGTACGCACCAAACCTGCTCAGTATGTAATTTTTCACTTAAAGATGTCTTCAGGTAAAAAGAGAAAAGTAGTTTAAAGGACAAGTAAGTTTTCGCAAGATCGGGATTTACTGTCTTGCAAGCACAATTTGTTTAAAATATCTCGAGCAATGCTTAGCGACAAAGTAGTTCGGGAGCCGCTCGGAGTGCTCCCGAGATTGCCTTTGGCTTTTCGCTTCTTCTTATCCGCCAACTCTTGCCGCAAACGAATTTGCTTCAAGATGCCAACTAATAGCTCGTCCACGTTGTGCTGAATGCCCGATGACGTTTCTATAAACTTGCAGTCAAACTCACTTGCGAGACGTTTGCCCTCTGTATGATAAAAAGGAAGAAAAAAGATCCGTGGAATGTTACCATAAATCGACTACACACGGTAACACGAAGGGAACAAGAACGAATGCGAAAGAGTTAAGAAAAGTATTCCAACCTTCAGACTTGATAACTCGCGATCTGGCCAAATCCGATTTGTTGCCAACTAGGATGACTGCTTTCTCCCGGGCCGAAGCATCTCTGCCCAAGTAACGCAGTGTAACTTGGGCCCATTGGAAACTGGCGCGATCCGTAATGGAATAAACTAATATGAATGCATGGGGGTCGTACGTTGTCAGGCAATTTTCCACCTAGCGAACGAGTACACATGAAGCAAGACAAGTGGAAAAAAATACTCGCTAAATAACAAGAGGAATACGTTAAGCCAACGCTTAACGAACGACCTCATTTTCAGTCTCAAATATCCACACATCATTCTTAACTACCTAGACGGAACGGAGCAACGTTATACGCAAGTAAGTTTGGTAAGCCAATGCTTATCCAAAAGACTCCGTAAGCGTTAAGCAAACGAAGTTACTGTATGATATATGAACAGAAGCTTTTAGAAGAGGAAAGAAAACAGGTTAAAGCCACCAAGCCCCAAAAGTAATGGGCAGACCATTAGTGCGTGCAATAATGGGAGCAGTTTTAGCGTCAATAAGCCCGTAATCGCTTCGTTAAGCGGAATTCGTGTTACTGCATTAGACAGTGGTCTTTCTCTAACACCTTTTTTGCTTTGCTTTTACTTTATTTACTACTTAAAGCTACACGTAAAATAGTGTTTTCGATGGCTTACCGACATTTCAGCGCTGGGATGATCGATAAAAACCAACTCGGACTCTTCCCCGTCTAATAAAACGCTCACGGATTTTTCTCCAAATTCATCGTCTTAAGTGCACCAACAGAAAACGCAAATAACTTTATCGCTTCAGTAGACAAGATATGTGTTTTATACCTAGGGAAGCGTCGTACGTATTCATGTATTCCGAAGTCATAAACTGGGACACGAGAGCCGTCTTGCCGACACCGGATCCCCCGAGCAGCATTATGCGGTGTTTGCGTATGTTTACGCTCTCCTCGGAAGATACATTGCAGCTCGAGCCACAGCAAGACTGTCCAAACGGAGAGTGATCCCCGCTACGGCTTCGACTGCTCAATCTAAACCCGATGACAATAATAACATACGGATAAGAAACACACATGTTCTTACGTCATTTTTGCTTTATCCTAATTCGCATTAGAACAAGAAAAGATCAAGGTGCTAAACTAGTACAGACAAATTTAAGTTAAGACTCGAAGTCACTTCTCTGGATTCCAAGTTGAATCACAGCTCACTAATTAGAATACATTGTGTCAAAATTAAATACAAATTTCCTTGCCTTACCAGTAAATTCTGAAAGTACTTAACAAGTAAACAAAGTATAGTTAAAAAATACTAGAGAATTGGATTGCACAGCGAATGTTGACCATAGGCAGTAAAATTTTTCATGACTATTTTATAGTTTTTAATGGATAGATATGAAAAAATCTAATGCATAGAAATAAGAATAAAATAATGAAAAATGAAGAAAAGAAGACAAGAGTGTATAGAGTACGCATACTGTCAAATGTTAAGAACAAAGTCTTTCTTTATAATTACAGATCAATTTGTGAGCCCTCTGACGATAAACATGCCAAAACTACTTAGGTAATAACCATTGTTTACTGTACAAGGCAGCATTTGTTCTCAATATGTTGCAGCGTTTCTGACTAAGCTTTCATTTGTCATCCATTTAGTCATGATTAATGATGGCAAAAAGTCCGTAGTTCCTACCTTTGTTCTCCGAAACCTTTCTGGTACCCAAAAAAGAGGGCTGACAGAAATTTGGGTCACGTAGCAAATTATTAACGCTGAAGCTGTCAAGCGGAAACTTTTTCGCAAAGTTAAAAAAAATGAAAGCTAGTTTGTCACTGAGAAAACCTGTCGAAGAGAACAAAGAAAGCAACACGCGATGGTGAAAAAATATTTACCTTTACTTCCCTTGCTATTAAGATTAAAAGGACGTTAGTTTCCCTCAGCAGCGTCAATGAGATAAAACTTGTAAGTAAGTTAAATGAACTCACGCCGTTAGTGTCGAATTAATGCTGGTGTTGGAGCGTGAGCGGCGCGAAATAAGGGCGTCACCACAGTTGACGACACCTTTATTGGTAATAGAAAAGCTCCGGAGACGGTAAATATCGTCGCTGTTGTTCCGTGGATTGTAAGGCTGTTCGGGCAAACTGCAGACCCTGGGTCGGAAATGGGTGGGTTCTGAAAGAAACAACAAACACGTAATAAATGAGTTGCAGCCCGTACGTCAACAATCAACTAGTACCTAAACAAACAACCCTCAAATTGTTCCCTTCAAAGCAAAGAAAGGTTCTAGACTATTAAAAAAATTAAACATTTGCCGTCTACGGAAACTTTGTGTATTCTAACCCCTGTGTACCCACCTAATCCAATTTAGTTCTTGCCTAATTAACACATTCAAGTTTCAGCCATTATTCAAAAGTCTTCTTTAATTCCTGCGTTTTTGATTGCTTCATGCAATCTTTTCTCATAGTTTCCTGAAGCTTGCGAAAAAACTCGATATGTGTATTCAATCAAATAACTTAATTAGACTTAATTAAAAATAACCTAAGCCTCCGCAGCCAAAGCAATTATTTTATCGTTGAAAAACACGTTTAAAAAGCTCCTAGCTTTTCGTGCACGACTTCTATTCTGAGACCGAGCTTTGAGCTTCCCGCAACAAAATCAGACATACCGGGGAAAGTGGACCCAAGTATTAAAGTGGCAGTAATGCGATATGGTTTTCACTTTTGCATGGGGATGCATGTATGTTTGTTGGAAACGTATGTTTTTAGCTTCGCTTTTCTAGCTAGTATATGGAGCACGTGTGAAGTAGCACGCATCAACGCACCGTGCAAGTAAACAAACTTAATAAGCTTTCCTTTATAAGCAAGCAGAGAGAGAAATCTAAGAGCAGCAAAGCTTTGCTACCCAATTGGCAGCTCCATGATTCATTCACGCAGAACTTCCGGCTCCGATGGCAACCACAGAGCCCCTCAGATCTTCCTTTTTTCGTACGCTTTTACGAACCATGTTAGAATCATCTTCGAAAACATGTAAGAAAACGCCATTCACATCATAAAGTTCTCGCTGCGTAGTTATCGACTCCGAAGCTTTCTCTACTCATCAAACATCCTTTGACTTGGTCGTGCAGTAGGCTACTGCAAAGTACGCGAACCGGAAGCTCGCGAGTTCCGCATTTAATTTAGGTTACACTATCCGCTACGATTACATAAGTTTGTACTTTAGGACCCAGTCGACAGTGCAGTGCAGAGAAATACGTCGTATAATCCCCAAGGGTGGTAGACCGCAAATACGAGAACATCATATCTCTAAAAGGCTTCGATCGGGCGCAAGTATAACGACACCACTGATTTCCCATGTTCGGCAGTTCGGTTACTATGGAGAGAGAGTACAGCTAAAGGCGGGGACTTTCCTAGTGCTGGTTTCAGCTTATTCAATACAGATAGCATACGTGTATTTTTTGTGCACGGAACATTGTGATCTGTATTTTTGTGTTTCTGTTCAAGCAGTGAGTTATTCTTAAAGAATGAATTCTGCCGTACTTCGTGTTTGTCTTAATATATGAACTATATAGAAAACACATTACAAAGTTAAGAATGATTGATGATCCCATCGGACTTCCTTTTTAAAGAACTGTGATGATATTGCTTGCAGTAAGCGATTCTTTCATTTAAAATGGCAAGAACATCCAGTAGCTTTTAAATGATATTTGAAATTGTGTAGTTAGGTCCCAATATGCACTCTATTCTGTGTAATCTGTTCGCTGGACTAACAATCAGATTCTATTTTAGTAGACTTTGGAAATCAGGGAGAAACTTCTTCAGATCATACGTTATCTATTCAACAAAGGAGAGTAGTTCAAGTCCATCTGTTGTGCCGAAAAACTGAATTATAAAAGAACAAATTCTGGCCAGTAGACAGGCCTTGTTGAAACTTCGGGAAAAAGTTGGGAGTTCGGGTAAGTTTGGTTGGACGTACGTACATTACGATTTATGTACTGGGAGAATGCTCTACATATAGCCTTTCACTTATTGGCATTACAACATTTACGAATTTTTAAAGGAAAGAAACCTTATGCTAACAAGGATACGAGACAATATCGATGCGCATACACTCAATCTTGGGACTTTTTAAAGATTTTCTTTCTAGCTATAGTGAAATTGGAGAAAAAGTAGTGGGGATAATAGAATGTATGTTCGTTACTTTCCCTGCAATTTTAGGCGATTTAAAAGTCGAAACAGTATGCATAAACCTCTCAGCATTGTTAAAAAAAATCTCCTTGTCTCACAATTTTTCTCCCTTTTCCAACTTTTTTCTTAGCAAAGTAGGAAAAGCCAGAATCGGGAGGGTAAAAAGTTAAACAAAGACAACTAAGCCATATGGCCCCCCTTAATAAGAACAGAATTGCTAGATTTTCGCTCCAATGCGTCCTTAAAGGAAGTTATCGGTCGTACGAGCGACCACCTGCTGAGCTTTTCAGATTTGCGTGTGACACATACGTGCCAGCTCCATATGTTGTACACGTCAAACGCGTTTCTAACGCTTTGTTACAAACATAAAGCTCTACGGACTAACATTTCCAACAACCACTTGAAGAATAAAGTAGGTGAGAAAACACGACGGCAGACGGGGCATGGGAGCCCCATTACCCGCGTGAGAAGCTTGAAGTCATCTTACCCGGTATTTCGAGAAAATTGGATGTACGGCGTTGTCCAAAACGCGAGCAAATCAAAGGAGAAGGTTCCCCAGCTTCTGAATCACGACTGGAACGCCGCGAAGCCAAACGAGCCAAGTTACCCGTGCCAGTACTCCCGTGTGAGCGATAATAGGATGACGGGCTTGGTGGTCCACCGCCTAAGGCCAACCTTCCTCCTCCGCCAGTGTTATTTGGGCTTAAAGGGGAGCGTGGGCTCTGTAGGGGACTCCTTGGGGATCGTGGACTTGCGGCCGAATTGGGGCTGTTAGTGTGACAAGGAAGTGGTGAAGGCCGATTTCTTCGACTGCGGTTGTAGCTGTGGTCACGTTGCAAGGGCCCTTGATGATCGGTACTGCAAGGGGGCGTGTCGCAACGAGAAGAGATGTCAGTAGTTGAGCCGGAATCCATGGGACAAGTTTCACAAGTGGTGGCCGTTGCGGAAGACGCCAAGGAATCAGACCGTACTTCGGACATTTCCAGGTCTGAGCTTTCACCCGAATTGCTACTACGCTGCAGACGGGTCCAACGCCGGTAGCGTAACTCCGTAACGCGTCGCGGACTTTGGTACATTGTTGCAAAGTTAAAAAACAGTTCATACTACCACAAACTCCCAGATAGAAATCTTTCTACGGCTTCTGTGACTCGTTGCAATCTATGCTAGGACCTTTCAAGTTTTCCTCACTATTATTCATTTCTCTTTCTTGCACTATTAACTTTACTGACTTGGACCGAGTCTCGGCGTAGGTGCATGAAGCGTTTGGTAGCCTGAAGATAACTGGCAATACACCTGGACAAGATCGAACTCCACAGAAAGGTTCCCCCTCGGCTTTTGCTAAGCCCGAGCCAAGGAAAGTACCGGACGCAGACGCTGAGGGGAAAAGGACTTTCAGCCTTACGGGCCGTGCTGCATTGTGGCCAAACTACGCAAGTCGCGAAAGCAGAACTTTTGATGGAAAAGGGAGGAAAACAAGCAAAGGAGATTAATGAGATTCATTCGCTGTGTCTGAACCTTTCACTACATGGCGTTCGCGTCAGGAAGAAGGGGAGAAACCTGACAGCCTTATTCGGACCCACGACTCATAGTCCACAACCTTTCAGAAATACGAGCATTGATAAAAGCTCTGTGCTTGCCTTTAATACATGGTGATACGAGATAGCTTCAGGCCATGCAGGACAAATAGGATTCGAGAATCCTCGAGTGAATCTCTATTTTAGTGAATATTTCTTTTCTAAAAGAAGACGAGGACAGGGACAATGCAGTCCAGAATTATTATTTTTTACATAACTAAAGGCATTTTGCATTTCAGAGTACCAGGTTTTATGGAGAGTATAGGCAGCACGCGGGAAAATTAATAGAGTTCACATTCGTCTATCTGCTATTCATCTCCGACACCCGCCTGAAGTGCTTGCAACTTCAAAAGGTCCTACCTAGACTTGAAAACCACGTTACGTTTATGCAAATGAGCTTCAACTTATCGATCCTCTGCCCGCGACTTGGGAAAGTCGTTTCGCCCTACCCATTTCTGTACGGCGAATTTCTGCCTCACTAGGTTGTAACAGACTCTATATTTACATATTAATCAAAAGAATCGTAAATTTAACGCAGGGGTCTATGAAGCCTTGAACACTGCTTTGTGTAACTGTCGACTGAGCACGTAAAAATAGGACTGACACCAACGATACCGCCCATCCAAGCAGAAAGATCCGACGTTACCTTGATTTTCACATACGGTTCGAGAAACAGCTGTGATGAAAGGGAGAAATAACAGGTAATGAAGAGTACGCTGAGTTGCTTGGACGCGGCAAACATGTCAAGCAAGCTTTCTTGGGTCTTATAATACGGTACGTGTGTGCTTCAGGTGGAAAGATAACGAAACCATGTGCTGTTTTACCCACGCTTGCTTTTATGTTCCTGTGAAAATATTTCTTCGCGAAAACCTATTCGCGAAGAAAACTATTTCTTCTACACTACCGTATTCTACCAAACATCAACGTCTCTTACACAAAGGCTCATGCACAAAAAAACAGCTTATTTCCGTTATCGGTTTCCCTTCAAACTATTCCGTATTTACGACCTACTTTCGGTAGCCTACCAAATAATTTAAAGCACGCGTTATTACTTATTGGTGAGGTTTCGTTCGACTCCGCCATACCGTATGTTGATATTTCCTTGTTTGCCCCAAGAGAAATCTTTATATATGGTAAAACCAGCGTGTCAATAAGGAGAAAAAATGTTGATGTATATCGGTCTCTACTCTTCTCTCTTGAAGAACGCCAAACCCCCCTCCTTCTCCTTGAAAGTAATCGGATTGGGTGTATTTTCTAGCGGTGCAATTTTGAGTAGAGGGGGATGACTGAGAGAACACAACCCAAGCATCTTTTGTCTTGTTAATTGACCATTGTGACGGCTTTGTTGTTCACCCGGGGCACGACCTGAAGGCGCTTAATGGAAAAGAAAGAGCATCTCGCAGCCTGCAGTGTAATTGCAAGCCCCTGTCCGTTCCAACTTGCCATTACGGTGGTTTATTTCGCGAATAGCTCGCCATCCTGGGAGGAATGACAGAAAGAATATCTAGAACTACTCTGTGGCGACTCGGACTACAAGAAGTTCCAGTTTCGTTTGTTGGCGATGCTGTCAAATGTCTTAAAATCCACACTTTGATCACTGATTTTACGTTTTCTTTTTTTCGTTAGAACGGACCGATGATCTTCGCTTGAATTATATATTGTGTCTACTATTGAAACCAAACTATCCCATGCTCTGGAATATGTGTACGCGTCATCCTGTTATGTCAACGTTTCAAATATGACTACGAATCATGTTGGTATTATTCCCTTTATTCTTTCTTTGGCTACAAAATAACAAAATAATTGGGTTCCGAGGTGTTGTCGATGGCTCCCAAGCCGGTCAGGATGCTATTGCCATATCTTTCATAAAACACCACTTCAATCTCTAATAACTTGCTTTTCCTCCCCATCTGAACCCCTGTTTGGATTGATTCCACCTTTGACAGATGCGACGCCCACGATACTCCTCCTCTTCTCCAATCTCCCATCCTGTACGTAACACTCAATCCCTTTTCGAGCAAGGAAGATTAGCAGCCAGGAAAGTGTCCATCAGTCAGACGAAGGAGGAAAGCGTCCAGAGGTATTCCCCCCCCCAACAAAATGAAATGGCAGAAAAAAATTACTAACAACAGTAAGCCCTCAATCGGATAACCTGACATATCTATCTTCCTGTGTTTCAAGTTTCACACGCTCAAAACCAAGTACACTGAAACAAACAGGGTTAACTGAACGACAAGTAAATAATATTTGAAGTCCGCTCCCATAAGCCTCGACCGCTATAAGCCCAAGTAATAGTAAAAAGCCTTGGAACTTCTTACGGAGAATGGAGTTGGGAAGTTTGCTGATCCCGAACGAAAAGTATTTCAAGGGTAAAAGACGTTACCGGGGTAACCGACCCTTGTCATACACTTTACACGCCATGATACCCTCCTTCCTTGGATGAAAAGATTCGCCGAAAAGGCAGCAAGGTCCTCGTGTAATCCATCTTCGATTCCCCGAAGAATGGACCATCCAGCTAGTGAACTTGCTTTTACTTTTATGGCTTGCCAACGAAACTCAGGAAGGTGGATATGCCCCAGTCTCTAAAACTACCAGGTAGGTTTCATCTTTAGTTTCGGATGGTAATCTTTCCGCCCCGAAACACATTTGCAGCTAAACGAAATGGCAACTGGTGTATTTTCAATCGCTAATCAAGTATCAAATTTTTCGTCATTTTGTCTCCTTTCTTTCAACCAACTTTTTCCGCTTTTTATCGAAGGGAGGGCGATGCTTAATCAAAGGCTCCTCGGGTTACATTTTTGTTTGTACGATATAATGTTCGCCACCCCAAAGTGTTTTCCAGAAATAATCGAAAAAGTCATTAAGATGTTGTCAAAAAAGGAAAAACAGTTACATAATAAAAAGCGGGGCAAAAGTTTGTAACGTAATCCGAGATGCGGCGGGGAGGGATAAAAAAAACGTCACGCAACAGGAAGCAATACCCTTGAGGTTACTACCTATCAGGTTAGGATTGATTGCCTACTTCAGCCAATCCTTTCACTTTTAGTCGTTCTGCTGTTTTGAGGAATGCTGGCAATTGATCTTGAGCTACGTTCACTTCGCCCGCGTACATAAATTCCAATATAGCTTGCAAATGCGTAAAGGGCACGTCTTTGAGAATAATTATGGGATGTTTTGAGGGGTTTTCCTGTAAAATAAACAAATGTTACGACATCCTTATGTTGAATCAAATTTTATGCCAATTTTACAGAAAACAATAGTACCTCCAATAGTGCTTTAAAATATGGACTACACGCCGACAACACCATTTTGTGAGCTTTACACGTTTGTCCTTCGCAAGCTAACGTGACGTCTGTGAAACTTTTCTCGTCTCTGAGATGTTTGAAGGAATTGACCATATTTGATTGGAAGTCATTCCAACGCAGGCAAAATTGCTGCTGATCATCTGCTGTAGCCATGGCTCCTAGAAAACAACAGTTCTAAAATAATAATACAACACAAATACTATCCGAAAATTCTAGTACTAGGTCTGTTTATGTAAACTTTACAAGATATTACGCAAAAATGTACAGCGATAACAGAAAAAATCCAGGCAGCTACGATAGCCAACTAAAGTATCAAAGGTTATTGAAATTTAGCCTCGTTCACTGAATTTTCTTACTGGTTATGGAATGCGAGGCACAAGAGTAATCTCCAAGCAATCAAAAAGTTTTCAAGGCGCGAGTAAAACAACGCCAAACGTGGGGCCGTCAGAATACACTGCAGCATTGCCAACTCAGTCATGTTCTTTGTATTTTTAGAACTATAAACACAAAACTTTCTACTTGAAAGGTTTTTACCTTAATTAAAAGTCACTATAATCATTTTAAAGGGCTAATTAAGACAATTACTGAAAATGTTCGGGCGGCAACGTAAGAAGAAAGTGAACGAAAGAAAAGTATAAAAAGATGTAGATGGGAGGGGCTTAAGTCAGGTGAAATAGAAAAGAATTCTGAACAGGAGTTGTGCTGTTTGTACTGGATAGAACTGGATGTATTTGGAATTTTTCCAGCGCGAAAGGTAACACAAACAACTAGTGACATGTTGGGAATTAACGATTTCGGGTGCATAATTTCCTTCTGCATAAAAAGTCTGAAAGTTTGGTAAACAACTTTACTGGAAAACTCTTTGACCCCAATGCGTCGAACTTGAACGCTCGTTTCCCCCATCATTTATCTTTGGGCCCAGTAACTGTTATGTCCGTGGTGTTACACAAATCGTTGGGTAATTTTTGTTTAGTTTCTGCCTAGTCATGTGGAGATATGGTGTGTGACAGCTCAGTTTAAAAAGCTAGTAGTGTTCTTCATAGTGTAAAACGTGTTGCAAAGTTCTGGAATTGATTAACGTTACGTGTGTTGACCTACTTATTACACATTGCATTATTACTTTCGTCTTAAGTAGCGGTGGGCCACAAAGCTGGGGCAAAAGAAAGGCAGTGGTCCTATGCATAGTACCAGATTTTTATTACCCTTGCTCATATTTTTTTTAAAAAGATCTAGTATATGCTTTTGTTTACTTGCCTGTTCCTGTATTAAACATCCATATCACTTTACTCTAGTAAAACATGTCTGCTATCCTTTTTTAATAATACTCGTTAACGAGACATGAAGGTGTCCATTAACGGATATGATAAGGAAGAGAGAAAATCAATTAAGGTGCAGCTCTTCAGAAGTGTTCTGGAAAAAGATCCACTGTGGCCCAATCGAGAGCTTATTGGGATGGTATGCATACGTTCGAAATGGTACCCTTTCAAAGTACATTTTTCTTGCCAACTCCACATTTGTCAAAGTAACCCGTGAGTGCTTCTTGACGTAATTATCCATTAATTAGTTCATTCCTTCGTTTATTGATTCAGCCGAGCACATTATTTTAAGCTACATATGAATTTATTTTTTCATATTTTATTCCCCTTTATTAGCTTTAGATAATTATTTGAGAATTAAGTTTTTTGGGGGGTGGATTTGTGGGTTTATTGTTCTTCCCTACGCGTCTTTTCTTTACTTTTATCAATATTTGTTTGCTTATTGAAAGTTTTAATGTCTTTACAGGCACAGAAGCGATTTCTGGCAGTCTTACCCCGAGGCAGTATGGTCTCAGAACGGAAATGGACGTATACTTGAAAGAACAGCGTTCACTGTCATCGAGGACCTCATCTAATGCTAATACCACCACCATGAGCAGTCCAAATGTGGCCCTACCGGGGGTGTGCTACGTTTGTGGGAGTCCTCACAGCGCTGGTCACACCCTTTACATCAAACCCGGGTTTGGTCCCTATTTCCCCTTCTTGGAGCAGCACGAAGTCCCCCAAGGCTGTAGCCCGCCTTCGCGAGACGGGGCGGTTAAAGCTTGTTACGTTTGTTATGCGTTTCTCGTAACGCAGTGGGAAACCCATGAACGGAATCGCACTCCGCAAACCACTCGCCTTTACTGGCTCAAACGGGTGGACCAGGGCCCGTACTCGAGTACGGAGTTTCCTCGCCCAATGCCGGAAACTCCTTACCTGAATACGTATTCCCCCTCGGGCTCCAAACGCTCGCGGGACAGTTTCCATCACGAAGACGAAGGAGTCCATCCGTCGTCGCCCAAAATTGTCCGTCATAACGATGTTCTTTCCGCGGAAGGTGCTTTGGACCTCCGCGCGCCTGCGCGGGAAAGAGATCCCACCCCATTTGTAGTCAACCGGGCGGCTTCGAGAGCGTCGCTAGTATCGGGTGGCTCAGCAGCTCCGTCACCTGCGCCCTCTGCATCCAGTATTGACGCGTTGGATTTGAGCATGCCGGACAAGGACGCCGCCACGGAAGTGTGCTACGTTTGCGGTGACGAGTTTCCTCGCGGCCATCTGGTGCACATTTATGCCAAACAGGGCCCAGATCAGCAACCTGTGTATCCCAGTCTGATGCTCCATCCCCGGCCGAGTAAATCGCGCCCCATGGATTCCGCGGGGCGAGTCCAGGCTTGTAAAGAGTGCCACGCCCACTTGTATCAGCAATGGCAGAACTATCAAGCGTTAGGCGTTACTGAATCCGAGCGGAATTACGTATTAAGGAAACGTCCGGCTCCGCCCAATGAGCGGGCGACGTTTTTTTGCTATACGTGCGGCTTGGAGTACCCGTCGTCTTCCTTGCGTTTGTTGTATTGTCGGCCTAACGCGGACGATGAACCTTATTACCCTTATATTGAACAGTTAACGCCCCCTGCTGAGGCTAGTCCCATTTCGCCCCAGGGAATGGTGCAAGTGTGCGCCATTTGTTGTAAAGCCATTCCGCAAAGGTACCAAGTGTTTGGCTCCGTAGGAGGAGTCAGCCGACCGAGTTTAAACAATACAGCGTTGCCTCGTCCGCGTTCGAGACCTAGTCCCGGCCTTCAGTCTGCAGAACGCGAGCCGAACGGAGCGAGCACTGATCGAGCCAGTCCACAAGTACATATTTTCAATTCATGACTTGCTTAACAGAAGGGGCGGGGTCAAAAGAAAGGTTCTGCCAGGTGTCGTGAACTCGGTATGAAAGCAGACAAGTTGGGGAAAGTAACGTAGCTTAGTCAACGATTAAGGGCATACATGGCTAGGAACACGAAATATTGGAGTGAAAAGCACAGCGATCCGTCTAACATTTTGTCTGTGGGCGTCGCCGTCTGATCAACATTGTCTCGATAGTAGCTGTTTAACCAATTTGTTACCTAGATTGGTGAGCGATTAAACTTTTGTTCCGTTGTTGGGAAATTGGACTGTTCGGCAATTTTTCAAAAGTAATTGTCAATTGCTTCTGTTCAGTTTGTCATCGACCAGTCAACGCCTGGAAGGCTGAGCCAAGCAACGCCATTTGTTGTTGCTTGATTTCCCTTTCGAATTTATTTGAATCAAGGTCGCTAGACCTAAATGCACCGAAGTGATCCTTTGTGGATACGTAGGAAAGAAGGTCTAGAGCAATAAACCATGAAATCCTTGAAGTTTACTTTCTTTTTATTCATTGCGCTTTTAGAAAGGTTTCACGACATTTGGCGGATCCTGCAGAACTGCAATGCTAGTTTATAAGACGCAAAAGAATCGTAAGGAAATGTTAAACAGTATTACGAACACAAAAAATTGACAACGTTAAGGAGTAAACTGAAATTATCAATGGTACATTTTACATACTAAATAGTTTTGCTCTGTACGCAAAGAGAGAAAAAAATAAGCAGCGATCGGTAGAACCACAGGCGTGTCAGGTAAGAAATCCAGTTTTGTCACTATTTCTCGTACGAACTGGAACGGTCCCGTCATATAAAGGAGACTCAGTCGCAATCGTTATTTAGTTTGAGTATTACTTTCGCAGGACGTTCTGGTTACAAAACGGATTCGTCCAAGTTTCACTTCATACTAGTGGAGTCCGCTTAATTGCATAGCTTGGGAACTAGGCAAACAGTTTCATACATTCGCTTAGCGCATTCATATACATTTATCCGAGTTATTTGTCGTTGTACACACTGGAACATGAACATAATATTTTCGTGATTTCCTTGATTAACCATTCAATGTGAACATTTATTTTTTGCGTTGGACATTGAGCGATTAGTCCTTGAACAGATCTGGCATAAATCGAGCTCTGCCTCAATGGGATTAAATTGTACTAAAATGGGACAGTAAGCTAAGTATATGATTAGGCAGAGTATGCTTTTAACTGATGTGTGGGGCAGCTGGAAAATCACTGAAACTTTTGTGAAGAAGATTGGTGATCTAAAAGGTTAATTAAATTATCTCAGCTGATGAACTTCGCGGGGAACCAGAATACCGAATTTGATAAACGTCAATACCGGGACCAATACAATTCGGTTCTACTTCTCTTAAATTATAGAAACGCGAGAAGAATGCACTCGTTGTTTATTAAAAGGATTCAGCTGGTGTTTTCCAGTGAAGCCAAATTATTTTGTTCCGTATATTCCATCTCTTATGAACGTGAAGGACTAACACACGCGGCTTAGAAGTCTGTGCTATTCTTTTTCAAGCGATCAAGGGTCGGATAGAGATCTTCAGGGGCCAGATCGGGCCCCCGGGCCACCAGTTCGGCAGCCCTGAGTTATTTAAACACTACACCAATTGTGCGAAGCTAGGAAGGGAAGATCTAAACCAAGATAAAACTATTCAATTCACGAGAAGAATTTTTTTTATTAAGATCCACCAAAACGCATAGTAGGAATAAGAAAAAAGCTTCTATAGTAACTTCAATTGTATCAATCAGTCGGGATTGGGGACGGTTGAGAAGTCGAATAGTTGAGAAAAAACGTATAAAGTAGCTCCCTTCACGTGGTAAATTGTTTTTTCGAAAACATTACGTTCATCGAACAGTGTTTTGCGTGCATAAGATTAAAATGTCTTAGGAGTTGTCTTATGAGATAAATGTCTCATTATTCTCATGAAATGAATGTCTTCTATTGATATAAAATAACGTTAGCTGTAAGTCTTTTTCTAAAGTAATCAATGAATGTAAAAGGTTACTTAAAGTAGAACGCAGTTTTAAAAACAACATGATGTTGACTGCGTAAAAGCGAATCCGTTTGAATGGATGATTTCTGTAGACATATTTTCTGCATTAGGAAGACACTAGAAACACCAGCACGCTTATATAGTAAGTGGTAATAGTTCATGAGTTCCTTTTGACCGTCGGTTACACATGAATTGTTTTTAGACCATTATGAAATGAGCTCGTAATATCGGTAAATCATTAACCAAACAGGAATAAAATACTCATCACACCCGGAAAAAACTTATGTTTCGATGATTAACATACTGTGGTAGACAAAGTCTAATTCCTACCGTGTTTTAAACGCTATTGGGCTTCAAGAGAGTCATAATGACATTAAAAAAGTAAAAAAACTTATTTCGCCATATCACTATAAAATCATAATTTCTGACAAAAATAACAGAATTCACATATTCTGTGCAACTGTGATTTTTTCAACAGCCCTACTAATGTCTATGTAATTGAACTCCGTTGTATGTGTCGTTCTACTGTAAACTCTACAGGAGCTTCGCGTTTACGGATCGGTGCCTTAAAGCTTATCCGATAAAATCTTAGAAAATGTATCTTTATAAGGAGCATTTGAAAGAGGTTCTGCATCAGCGGATGATGGGAGATGTCTTTCTATTATTTCTTTCATTAGATTTACAATACACCGTAAAGTTGGAGCTTTAATGTATAAACTTACCCCGTTTATAGCTCTACATGTGAAAAGTTGTGAAAGTATTCTATAGAAACTTATTGTTCTTTTTTTCCTTTTTAATCAATCTGCTGTTCGTCAACGGGACAGAAACATATGGCGTCATTCCTGAACACCGTAATGTAAAAATCTCATTGCTTTAAGACTTGTTTCCATTTTACTATTTTTAACCGACTGTTTAGTTTAATAATTATTCGTTTTTCATTATTTTCTGTTTGCGCTTTCATTTGAATTGTGTCGGTATAGACTCGGGCCTGTCGTTGTGAATGCCGTTTTTACCGATTTTATTCTCTATAGGTGAACCCGGTCATTCCTAGAGCGCCGTCCACGCCCTCTTCGGTGTTAAGCGGGCATCGGATGTCGTCGTCATATCCTCCTGAAATTAATTGTTACGTGTGCCATCAACTTACTGTTACCGAATCCGCGCATCTGTTGCATTGCTACCCTGAACCGCGTACCGCCCATCACTCGATGCATTTTCCGTTTCTCAAAACGCTACCAGCGCCGTCTGGCGCCTCCTACTTTGATTCGCATAACCGGACTTTAGTCTGCAAGGAGTGCTACCATTATTTTGCACACCAGTGGCAAGTCTTTGAGCGTGATGATCTTCCTTTGGAACTCAGGCATTATACCCTACCACCCACTGCTGTGCGTCGAACACCTCAGCCCGCTCCGCCTCTTCCTACCTTAGCGGTCCCGCCTCCCACATCAGCGCCTTTACAGTCTCCCAATCGACCGTGGAGTTCGCCGGAGTTGGACACGCCCGCTTCCACTGCAAGAAAGTCGCCCCTAGTGAATGCAGTGCCCTCCCCTTCGCCACCCCAACCCCAGCCTCGCCCTACGCCGCCGCCGGTACCCTCGGCGCCTTGCGAAGCAGCCCAAGGCGCTTCCATCTATTGCTACTTGTGCGGTTTACACTCCTCGCGATCTTTTGCTCACTGGCTACCGAACAAAGCATCACCGCGGAGCGGAATTGCCCCCTTCTTTCCTTTTATTACGTCACACAAGGCTAGTGAGAAGGCGGAGTCCTTGAGGGAAGACGGCAGTGCGCTAGTTTGCACGTTTTGTTATCACATGCTCAAATCCCAGTGGCGGCAGTACGAAGAAGCCGAGCCACATAAAGCCGTGTCGCCCCATGCGCGTTTGTACAACACACATGATTACATTTGTTACGTATGTGGGATT
This sequence comes from Triops cancriformis, assembly GCA_020615345.1. Lineage (NCBI taxonomy): Eukaryota > Metazoa > Arthropoda > Branchiopoda > Notostraca > Triopsidae > Triops > Triops cancriformis. Next base: position 70,524 of record JAHZNP010000229.1, on the reverse strand, counting down.
GCCACCTATAGGAAACGCGTGAGGGCGCTACCAGTACAGGTACGGTCAAAGAAATTAAAGTCTTGGATTGTCCAGTTAGCTAGCGGACAGAGAAGGAAATTATATAGGGATACCGGAGAGCTAACTGGCCAACAAAATTATATATTTGTGTGTCTGTTTGTCGTTTTTGTTATTGCGATTGAACTTCTTAATACTGAGCTAATTTTATGAATTTTTAGGATTTCCCCTTCCTGAAAAAGCATCGCCAGCCGCCGAACAGCATTGCAATCGAAGCGGGTCAATTCGTTGTAGTTTGTTTGGATTGCTTCGAGTCGTTAAGGGCGCAGTCTATGGAGTACGAACGCTGGGGTTTGCCCGTAGAGAAAAGGCAATATAATTGGATGGCTATTCCGCCTCCACCTGAAGACAGCGATACCTTATCCACGCCTTTGGAGCGACTCATTGCAGTGAGTTGGTCTTAAATTTAATATCAAATAGAGCGAGTTCAGTAATAGAGGCCGGATTTGGGATCGTATTTCGTTTAGATGGAGCAGGAGCGGAGGAAAAAGCAGCAGGGAGGAGAGTTGAGAAAGAACGGAAATAATGGCGAAGCCATGTCCTTAAATGGTGAAGACAAAAAAGGACAGAAAAAGAGCGCCGAACGGAATCAAAAGATAACGCAACAAAAGACGAGCCAAGAAGAAGCAACGAAATAATACATGTGTGGTAAAAGAATATCCCGGTGGTAAAGCAAATACTATAACCACCCTATTAACCCCGTTACGTAATTTGATGTTAAACGTACACTAGAACTCCAGTTTTATGAATTGTTCCAGATTGTTTGTTTAATAGAGATTTTAATGGGCAGAAGAAGCCATATTTACAGAATTATTAGTGAAATATTGCCGAGGCTTACATTACTTTTACTTTAGTATTGTCATAAAATGCCGGACTAGTTTTAAAGTTTTCACTCGAACTTTCTGATGAAGATGTCCGTAAGGGTTCAATAACGCAAGACCTGCGCAAGTTCAGGGAAGACAAATGACAAAAGTCGAAGTCAGGTCAAAGACTTCAAAGCATCTATTTAAAAAATTAAACGACTGTATTCCTTTTTTATTTGAAAGAGAGAAAGACGTTAAGTGCTGTACGAGCCTACCGCACGTCTTCGTGTTTTAAATTCCTGAAACTGCGTTCAGTAATGTGCCGTGTTTGATGGATGTAACGGACTAGACATACTGAACAAATGACCTCAAGCAGGCTATCATGTGTGGAATATTATTTAGTGTTTCTAATCTGACATGCCTCAAGAGGCAATATTTGTTCATTGGCAAATTAGTCACATGATTTAATTAGCGACAGTTCATAAAATAGGAGTTCTACTGTATCAACTATTTGTCGTCCTGAGCCAAGTTAGCTTTAGAATTGGTTAAGAACTTATTATGCTCAGGTTTCTACATTTTCACTGAAGTAATTCTATTGGAACGTATAGTTTCATTTGTGTATGAAGAAATTTCGCTTACGACCCACAAAGTTGTATTTAATTGTAAAACGTTAAGTATTCTCTTGACAATTCTTTTCGATGTTCCCAAGTCCGTTTGCTGACGTTGTTCACTTCTAGAAATTGCCTACCATTTTCGCGATACGAACTGTGACATATTATGGAAAATCGTCTATTCGAGTTTTTGCCTTTATTTATTGTGTTTGGATATTATACCCATATTTCTCGCCGTGGCCGCTAGTAGCGCTGTATGACGAATACAGAGTGTCCTTACTTGCAAAGTGCGTTCGCTTGTCAGTTTGGCTTGGGTTGTCAAAACATTCGGACTTCCTTTAGAATGTTCCGCAATACTTGTGATTTGTGACGTATGTACAGGAACATTTAATTTGATTTTGCGCGGAACTTCATGTATATAATTGTACCAAGCTGGTCCGGTTATAGAACAAGTGGTTTTCCATTGTTTAACCACGTACTAGTGTCTTAATTCGGCGTATCATCCACGGAGGGCTCTTTAGTGCAACCCGCAAGTGTAAATTACTAACCGGTCGGCTTTTCTTTCATGTGTCTACCTGCTATGCACACCAGTCTGCATCCGTTTCGCCGTCGGGAAGTACAAGTCATTATTCTGAGTCGTTAACTACCTTTTCGGTCGAAAAAAAAAGAAAACTACGCTGTACCTTAAAATGTAGAGTTTTTTTCTCACAACAATAGCGGAGTTCCGAACTTCTGATGCACAGGCCTACTGGACTACAGGAATATATTCGTGTGAAGTTGGATTAATGACTTGTGGGAGAGTGGCGTTTTGGGGGGGTTGAAAAGCGTGTACCCCGCCCTTCCGTTTGCGCTCGAGCGTTTGGGGTTAAATCTACGCCGAAGGAGGGGAAAAGGAGGGTTTGGGTGATCTCCTCACACCCGCGACCACCCCATCGATCCTTTGCAGTCAAGGGTTTGAACCCCTCGAAGTATTCACCGTCTCCCACTTGAAGGTTTGGGGGGAGCCGTTTTTTTAAAAAAAGAGGAGGGTGCTGGGGGATGTTGGGAGGGAAAGTGCAAAGGTCAATGTGTGACAATCCTTAACCACCAACTGCAGTGAAACCACCCTCCGGCAGCAACTAACGTATCATGGACTTCCGCACGTCAGGTCACATATCGCCCTCATCATCGTTAAGGGTTACAACTCCCACCAATCCCTTGCCCTCACCGTTCCCCGGCCACCCGCCAGCTTCCATTCAGTTAGGTGGGAGTACTTCAACCCCTGTCCCACCTCATCTACTGGGCTTGCTTTATTACCCAGGTAAAAAGAAAATGTCGGGTTATGTGTGTGGTTTATGAATGATGCACGTTTTTCAGTCCATTGTTGGGCCGGCGTACGTGTTGTATTGCACTTGATACTATGTTTGCTTTACTTTTTACTTTATGTGCTTCCATTCATTTGTTTAGCGTTGGATAATTTGCATTTTTGTCACGCTAATGGGAAACTCTCACGGGAGAAAGGTGACACGCAAGATGTTTACCTGAGATGTCTTAAGTTTAAGTGTGATCTTGTAGTGTAGGGAAATTCTTGGGAAAGTGGTTCTAATGGTAGCGAATACCAATTAATTTGCGCCAATCAGTTTTATAGATAAGCCTCCTATCCGAACGTCTGAGATTAAATATGTTCAAGGCAACAGTGTACCCTTTCTCTTATTTTACATTGACTGAATGGGAAAAACAAGAAAATCGCGTTGGGATTTTTCCATAACAAGTTGTGTATTTCTCGATAATGTTTCGACCGAAATTCAGGAATTTTGAAAAAAGCAAACAAGTTCCTTGAGCAATTGTTCATTCTCTTTGCCTTTCTTCAAGGATTTCTCTTCGTAAGATTCTAGGGATTATTAGTGAAAACTTTACTCTCATAATTACTTCAAGAAACATTGAGTGGTAAACGCAAAATTGCCCACGCAAGTTTTCCATGTTATCGTCCATAAGAGAACGGCGGTATAAAGTGGCCCTAATATCGTCTTCTTTTGCGAGGCTATAACTGTAAAGGGAGTTTTTTTGGACACCTGAATATTCCAAACAATTCTTCCGTGAAATTCTTTTTAGGTTACGACCGTCATTCAATGCTCCTTTGGAGCTTAATTTAGTCGAAGGATTCCTTCAGAGCAATCCGTCACAAGTTAAACATGTTCCGGCCGATTAATCGTTAATCCAAATTTCGTTGTGAATCATCTTTAAATATTTCAGTTTGAAAGGAGCATGCGTTATTGGTCAGGGAATCGGTCGTAAAATAAATTAGTTCTAACGTAAACCTGGACTGGAAGGATGGGGACAGTGTCTACTGGCGTAATTCTATCGTAACGCGCAATTTTCGCGCAGCAGGATCTAATCGGAGTCGCATTGTTGTTGAAAGGTTTATTCAGTGTGTGTTTTCTGTTCACTGTTAGTCTTTGTCGTACTGAACTCACCCAGTAGGAGCCCTCTTATCCGTTCTGTACGGAAATGGTCTTCAGGCCGGGTAAACCGCAAACGAAATAGTCTTTAGGCCGGGTGAACCACACAGGAAATGGAAGGCTTTTAGGCTGTAAATAAAGTAAAAACGTGTGCATACTTGCTGCTAAGAAGTACTGAGTACGCAGTAATTTATCTAGTTAAAACCTGTCAACTACAAGGCAAATTAATACATTGCTTTTTAGCATTGTAGTACACTAATTTTCCGCTTGAAAGGGGAAAAATCGCTAGATTCGAGGAAAAATCATCTTTGACAAAAACATGGCCGATTAATGCGAGACTGGATAAAATGATTTGTTTTATTTCTTTCCCTAAAATCTGTTGTTGCACGACACCCTCGTTTGTCGAGCGTATTTAGAATGTTGGATTTTAGTGTGTCGTCCACTCATAGTCGGGCATGTAAAACAAACCCGTCCAGAATCGAGAATTCGCCATAAATTAACTGTTGTCGTACTCCTGCTTAGGAAGGTTAATGCTAAACATCTAAATTTCGTCATGAGTTGAAGATTATTTGCCTTTTCCTACGTAAATTATCTATCATAAATCAAACTTATCTTACGCACTAGGACAGAAACAGTGCTTGATCCTCGCCACTCTTCCGTGAGTCAAATTTATCGTGAGCTAGCACGTAATAAACAAGAAACCTACTGCGCTCTCACCCGTATTTTACGTTTGGCTGAGCTCTTAATGCTTTGTTAGTGTTATAGTACGAAAATTACAGCTTCAGTATTTTTTGACTGCAGTAAAAAGAAGGAAGGAGCCAAAAAGGAAGAGATGAAAGTCACGGAGTCATGCAAACGTTGCCCTTTTCACCCACGAAACGCAATAAAGTTTGGAGGTCAGACCCTGTCGCTTGTATTTTGTAGGAAAAGTCGATGTGTGAGAAACTTTGGGATGAGATCCTGTCATGTGATATCAAATTAACATGCATCCCCCAAGTATACTTACGCAGGGATCAATCGCCGCCCGACAAAAAAACGGCTGCGGTTCTCTGCGCAAGCATATATGAAAACCAAAATAAGATGAAAGTAGAATAAGTATAAAACGGGGAAAAAAAACTTAAGAAGCAAAAAAAAGTAACAAAGCCGACTGAGAGCTTGTTAAAAGGGGAAAAAAGTCCCATTGATACGTACGCCACCACCCTAATCTTCCCTTTTCAACCTCGTAGTTCGCGCCCACCCTCTTAACCTCCTCCTTTACTTCGACTTTTTCTTTTGTTATATAAGGGAGTAAAGGTGTTTGACACATGAAATGCAGACTCGACTCGGCAAGCTTCTTTTTTATATTGTGTTTACCTGAGCAGGTGGGAAGAACATTATAACCGGGCGGTCAAGCGTGTTTGCAAGGGACCAGAAAAGGCCACCTTGCGTTTTCTACCCAGTACACAGACAAAGATAAGCGAGAGTTCCCCTATTCTATACACCTAAAAAATAAAGCTAAAAACCTTGAAGTTTCGTGTCACGATTTCTCAAGCTAAGCCGCTTTGAAGTAATCTCTTATTGAAAAACGCGTCGCAGTGTTTGCGCCATAATTGGCTGCTCTTACGTGGCTGTCTTATGCTCCGATAAATTTCAAATCCGGAAAAAAAATGTCGCCGTGTGGATCTGCCCCCAAGTATTGGTTACGCCCTGCTAGTCGTCCCAATTTCTTGTGGACAGTACTCATAACACGCGTTAACCACACAGTGAAAGAGGATAAGAGCGCGTGATATTTTATATGGGGATGGTTCAGAACCCCTTCGCCGTATGGAATGGTGTGTATGGGTGTGTGAGAACTTAAAATCAGAAGGAAAATTATTGATCGCATGTGGGTTTCAAAAGTGATAGTTGTCAAAGAGCTTGGACACTTTTAAAAGGAAAAAAGAAATAAAATATATCTGGGACGGGAGTCGGTGCCAGAGAAGAAAAGAGCGCTAAAAGGGGAACTATTGGCTTTGATAGAATTTCAGTTCTTCTGCCCTGGTGGGGGGTGAGAGTTCCACTTTGTTGTGTCAAGCGTAAGAATGAATCTGAGACTGGGTGGGGTAGGGGAGGGTATTAAGGGGGCGAAGTTATGGAACTGGGCTAAGAGAAGACAACCAGATCAATAAGAACCCATTTGCAGTGCATCACTTTGAGGGTAAACACACGTTTACGTCCCCTGTAGTCGTAGCTTTTACCCCTCCCAGGGGAAAGGGATCGCTACTCGTTTTATGATTAGTCATACGAGGGTCAAAACGCTCTTCCTATGCCGTTCATATTTTTATGAAGAAGGAACAACATTGTAAGAGTAAAAAAAAAGGCGACCGACCGCCCCTTGACGCACTTGCCACGCGTTTTATCTTTTATTTCAGGCTAGAGGGGAGAGTACAGTGCATCAGGCCATAGAAGCTTGGGGCCGTGTGGCCCGAGCGCCTTTTCATTGGCAACTGAAGAAGAGCGAGGATGTAGCTACCATCAGGGAAAATACTGACTTTTCTTTCCCGGGCAACCAGATGAAAAACTAAGCCATGTGTCCTACTTGTTTGTTTGATTCGAGTTAGGGGTATCCAACTCTTACAACATCCGTTTTATGGATTATGAGTTGTAGGAGCAAGTTTCGTTGAGGTTCTCGTGGACTACGTTTCCACCAATGTATCGACTGTGAAACCAAACCGTTTACGTACGGCCAGGTTCGTCGGCATGAAGGTGTTGTTGGAATCGCTGGCTTAGCGAAACGACGTTGTCAAATCGGATTCGAGTCAATTTAATTCATCTTGACATACATTAGTTCTAAGTTATAAGGGGCAATTGTTGAACGAGGGGAAAGGATGCATGGTAGTTGCGTAATAATGAATGTTCCCAGCTTGGGAACTGGAGTAGTAGTGCGAAGTGTCCGTGCCAATCAAGTCCTGTGTTTTGGAGTAGGCCTGTTTCTGGGCTTGGTTTACGTGCCAAGTGCGCATTGTCTTACAGTGCTTGTCGTGGAGAAGTAATTCAGCTAACAGTGCTGTTCTTTATACGCGTCACTTGCCTAGTACGCCCGGGAAGATATATCGCGCTGCGAATATCATTCTGACCCAATGCCGTATTGACGGGTTCCTTTTCCTGACGAGTGCGACAGAGGAAACTAAAGAAGCTTTTTAAATAACAGGAGTTAAAAAGGTCATGTAGGGCGCAAAGTAAACCTAAATTCCAATATTTTATTTACTAAATAAAACGTGTGTTCTGGTTATCCGATGAGCTACTAAAATGTGCGACTATTAAGAATTTTGGTTCTTCTGTTACCAGTTGTCTTACGAGTCAGACGATTTGAATATGGAGGTAGTTCGATATACCTGTGCTCTCCCAGAAAAAAAATCACAATCAATTTGGAACCTTTGTGCAACCATTTCAGATGCAATTCAGCGTTCTTTGTATCTATAAAGTTGTTTTGTTTTTAAGTGCAACATGGGGACGGACATTCGACACTGGTCTTCTAGCCTTAACAAAGCAAGACATGCTGCGTAGCACAGTATTCTCAAATCTCACAGCGTAACGCTACCCATATAAAGCACTTGTGTTAAGCTAGAGCCCAAGCTCATGGCTAATGCACAAGCGAATTACCTTAGAAAACCGGTTGCTAAGTTTTTAGTATATCGTTCGTTAACTTATTGTTACATAGAAAACATTTATAAAACTGTTGCAAACTCAGAGCTCATAAAGGGAAAAACACCACATCAGTAAGACAAGCAGCGAAATCGAAATTGTATTTTGTTTTCATGTAATATTTGTTAATTTCCGCGAAGATTATTGATTTTTACTGCTTTCTTATTTCCTGTAGTTTGTTAGTTATTTTTTCCAAAATTGCATCAACTGTAATCTAGTGAGACGTGAATGAAAAATCATAGAGTAAAACATTCGTTGAGTTCCTTGATTTTTTATATAGTCTCGAGTCTTGCTATTTGCTAGAGTATTATCATTAAACGAGTTAAATGTAAGAAAAAAACATGTTCCAGGAAAAATGGGATCCTAACTCTGGGGTTGGCTGCCCGTGTTCCTTAAAGAGGGGTGTTTTCTTTGCCATTTATACCTACGTTTAATTACTTATTTTTGCACTTCTTTTTAGTTTGGTTCGTTGTGCCATTTTTGTTGTGCGGTAGTGAATAGTCCTTTGTGGTTACGAATTTGGTTCCCTGTTTTCGCTTGGTTTATTGCAAGAATTTTAGAGGTTGTCACGTAAGCTGGACTGTGAAAGTAGACTTTTTTGCGGAAAATCTCGCAGAGCAGGTCAAATTGCTCACTAAATCTTTGGGCTTGGTTTCTGTTCTGTGTTCTGTCTCTAGGTTTGCCGCTAGGGAACCGAAACTTGCCTCCGTTGGCCGTCCCTCCGAGCCCTAGTCTGATTTCGGCGTTGTCGAACAACAGCAAAAGTTCGGTGCAATTACAGCAGCCAGGAATCACTACGCGTACTGCTACAGTTCCGCCATTAGCCCATTTGCCACTTGGGAACAACCATGTTATCAATTCCAATGCTGCATCGTCTTCGACGGCGTTCGTAAACCCACACAATTTGTCGGAACTGCGGTCTTCACCTGGTACGCTTCCTTAACGCAACAAAACCAGGCCTTGTATCGCTCCAAGTTTATGGAATGTATCGCATGGCTGACAAGAATCTCATTACTGTGCACGCTTGGAACGGAACTTTCCAACAGTTTATTTTGCTCTGTTCTTCAAGAGCTCTTTTTGCCCGAGTTCCGCGTAAAAAGAAGTCTCAAGGACTGTCTTTAAAAATCTGGAACAACCGAGTCCAGTTGTGCGCGTCCGACGTTTCACCAGACTGTGCTATCTTAATGGTTAAGCACTGTGTTTATTAATTGCCTTTATTTTGTGTTTTTAGCCAGCTTAGCGTCGCCTGGGTCAAGTTCTAGTTCGTCGTTTGCTGCAGCGTTGCGAATTTTGGCTAAACAAGCGGGCGTCCCTAATTGCAGCGCAGACTCGGGTAATTTCACTTTCTTTCTTGTAGGTTTACGGGAAGAGGGAGCGGGAGAAATGGAAAAGGGGAGGTGAAGAGACGCTGATTATTAAAGAAGGCACTTGTTTTGTGTCGTGTTTCAAGGAAATTCTACCGAGCGTGAAGTGGAGGAAATTGCTGAGGCGAAAAACAACGCGTCGTCGTCTTCAGCAGTGTGTTTGCCCAGTCCCCGCCCCCTTGTCGCTAGCTCCATGTCGAAATCTGCCTCGCCTTCCACGTTACATCCGCCGTATCGTCATTCCTCGCGTACTAGTCCGGTCAATTTGCATTCAACGGCTGCAGCGCCAGCCAGCAGTGGCTATAGTCACAGTACGAGTACTGCCGTCACCAAAGCTACTGAAGCGGTGCAAGGACGGCCCAGATCGCCTCCTCCTGTGGTCACCATCGCCCCCACGCCCTCTTTAGTCGGAATGTATAACCATGAGCGCAAAGTAATGTACCCCAGTTGAACCACGAAATAAATTTAGCAGTGTGATTTAAATATAAAAGCAATTTCTAACTTTCTACATATTGGTAAACTTTTCTCTTTTCTTTATTTTTTGCGTCATAGGGTTTGGAACGACCGCCCATTTCGTCCGTCACTGGCCCAGCGGGGCTGAGCACCGGTTTAGGCTTTCCACCCTACGGCCATCCAAACGCTCATCCCTCGCTACCGGGGTTAAATGTTCCGCCCCATGGTACGCCAGAACATTATCCGCCTTGGCTGCCTCACTTTCCGTACCCGTATTCACAAGATATGCTTCGCAGCATGGGAGTAGGCGTGGCCACGAGTAGCTCTTCTGTACGAGTAGATGAGCCCTTATTTAGCATGGCGGGAAATAACTACGTTGACAAGTAAAAAGGCAGCTTGTCCGTTTTTCATGCAACTGGAGAATAAAGATCACATTTAGAATCACTGTCTAAAAAACTGGTACGCGTAGATGGAAGTTTCCATGCTACCGTTTTTTTAATACCTATATGCGATTTGCTTATTGAAAGTGGGGTTTATTTCACGTTTCATTCATTTGTTTTGTATTCTAGCGCGATGCTCTCATCAGTGGTCACCAGTCGGCCAAGTTTGTTGGCCCCGCCGTCAGCACCACGGGCAGAAGATTACTTCTTAGGGGCGAGGCATAATTTCTTGCCCTTTAGGCCAGATTTGCATTACAGTAACGATCCGGTACACAATGCCATGTTGCAGCATCAAATGGCAGCCGCTAGTAGCCACGCCCTGCGACTAGAAGAGCAAATGTATCTGGAAAGATTTGGGTTATTGCGGCCACCCATGCCCCTCAATTCCTACCCCGGCCTTCCGCCCGCCATGGCTTCCATGTCAGGAGCAAGATATCCGCCCGAATTGCTCAGTTTGGGGCCCGATGTCCTTGCGCAGGCCAACGCCGCCATGCAGCAGAGGTAAACAGACATGAAATGTTCTTTAGTAATCTAAGTTGTTTTTCTGAATGTTTGTAAAGGATTAAAGCGGAAGAAGAACACCGCCACCGAGAACGCCACCGGGAAGAAGAACGAACCAGAAAAGAAGGTAAAAGCTTTGAATACAAACAAACACAAATGGAAAACGTAACTGCTAAGTTATTATTTTTTCCTGTTATGGACTAGCTGTTTTATGTTTCGCTAGCAAGTCTATTTACGTGTGATATTGTTATATTACTTTCCTATAGGCTCAAGTGTAAACCGCCCTTTAGCTACCGTACCGCCTCGTGAGAGCAGTTCCACGCAAAATCAGCGGAAGGACCGCGAGCACCCCAGTAGATCTAAAGAAAAAGTTCGTGAATCTAAAGAACGCGATCAGGATCCTCACATTAGCTCGCACTCGAGAAAAAGCACTGTAAGCCTGCCTAGTGAAGGGACGTCATCCAAAACGAGCGCGAAAGTACATCCAGTGACGCCCCTTTGTGCCACCACGCCCACAGTACCTTCTCTATCCCGCCCACCCTCTCCTGCTCCATCTGTGACTCCCGCCATCGCCCCCGTCGTGGTCATCCAGCCTTCAGAACAAAGTCCTGTTCCCAGTTCGGTGCCAAGCCAACAGGACGAGTCTAACTCCGCTCCGTTGAATTTAACCTCTCCGGTAATACGTCCTGCAGCGTCAACTTCTAACCCTTTTAGCATCGACTCTGTGTTGAACAGTAACGGTGGTTTGAGCTGCCGTCCTGTGGAAGGTTTAGCCCCACCTGCCGTCAGCGAACCAAGCCCGAAGGCGGAAACCAGCAAATCTTCCAACTTACCCTTCTTAGAGGGTCATAAGTGGCCATGGGAAATGTTGCCGAATCACGCGGCCCATCATGAAGCGTTTAGTCCTTGGCATAACCGACCGCCCACGCAGCCGCCTGTGGTGGAAGGCAAAAGTAAGTTGGATTTGCTGGGAGAAAAACTGAAGGCGCGACAAGAAGAACGGAAAAGGAAACGTGGCGAAGGAGAAGAGGAAAGCGAGAGTGAAGACGTGGAAGCAGATAGTTTGGAAGACGAAGATGCGGAGGTGGTGCTGAAGAAGACACGAGATTGGCCTATATTAAAGGGACCACCTGATATTTCTGTACCATCTCAGGAGCAACGCCAATTTCTCAGAGCGTTCGCCTTGGTGACGCCGGCGGAATCTTGTGGTATGACATCCTTATACACATAATATGCGCAGACTGCAATCAAGTCAATGTCATATTCATGGCACTAAATGCCTGTACAAAAAAATTCGCAATATTGTCCTGTATTTAACAGATGTAGAGCTCAAGAAGTGCGAAAAGCGATTAGCCCTGTACAGAGAGCTATCCTTGAGTCCCGAACCTGTCGAAGAAGCACAAACTAGCCAGTCAACGTCGCCAACCAAAGCACAGACCAGTAGAAGTCCGGCGCCAACGGCTAAGCGAAGATTTTTCGAAAATTTGCAGTTAGCCCCTGCCGGAGTTCAAACAAAACAAAGTACGACACTCATTAATTGCCTGTTTAGCTCAATAGAAACTTTCCCTTTAATTTTTACAATAATTAAATATTTATTTATTCTATTTATTTGTAGCTTTTATTTCGATTTTTCGCTCATTAAATTTTCTTGGCTGTTGTAGTAATATTTTATACCAGCTATAGTTTCTTTTGTGTAAAATTACTTTGTTTACTTTTCTAACATAGATTTATTGTGTTCCTGATTTTTCGGTTAACTGACGAATGTACTTGTGTATTTCTTAGCGTTGGAGATGACTTGGCAAGCGATTCTTGCAGATCGGAGGAATAGAAGTAGCAAAGCAGAGAAAAGGGACGCGGGTGGAAACTTAACCTTGCCAGCATTGCAAGTCGAAGTGGGAGCCTCGGAAGAAGCATCTCCTTCTTCGACGTTGCTGCAGATTGCGGTGACGGATGGTAATACTAGCCAGGAAGTGAGCGCGAGCCAAGAAGTCGCGGACAAATCACCGAATATAGCTTCTTGGTTAAGAGGGTTACCGCCTCTTGGAGCCGCTGTGCCCTTCGCTCCATTCCCCATTAGTTTACCGCTCGGTGAGAGCAAAAGCACGTCAATAGACAGTAATAAAGCCAAAGAAGAGTCTATCCGAACACCGGAGAATGGTGTTCCTGGGCAAGAAGAGGAAGGGGAAGAAGAGCCATCATACCGATGGACGGGGCCTGAGGCGGTTATCGAAGCTTACCTTCAGCACCAGCAAGGTAAACATTTCTTAAACAGTGCATTTGCGTACATTTGTTCTGATAGTGGCGCCAAATTGAATCCCTGTTAATTTTTCTTGTTTCTGCAGAAAAAGAATCTGAAAAACGGTTTTTGATCTCACGATTGGAAATGTTGCCTCTGCGACTGGCAGAGCGTCAAGCGCATTTAAGCTCATTGTGCCTCCGCCTGAGCGCCTTGGTGGCCGACCAAAGGAAACTGAAAGAAGAAGAAGAATCTCACACCAAAGGTCTCCAAAGTTTACTGGCGCAATGGCAACGTCTAGCTCACCATGTCACCAATGCAAATGCGCGGACATGAGTTGTAAGAATTGGTCAGAAGTATCCATATCCTTTGTACTACACTGTAAAATATATATCGATTCGTTTTAGTATGAAAAAAGGCTTAGTTTCCATTTATTAATATAACTGTTTATGAAAGACGTTTATTTAGGCTTTGCCGAACGTGCGAATTGGACTACCAAAGGTTTGCTGTATAAAATATACCCGTTCGTTTCTTCTAAAGCTTGCTCCGCCCGCGAAATACTGGGAAGGGTCACGAAGGCTTGGCCTCTCATACGTCCTTCAGTTAATAAACGCACGTCGAACCTACGACACCAAAAATTATGGCGTTCGGCACAAACAACCTGAAGTAAAAAGGAAAATATTTTTCGGTAATTACATATTGCTTTCCTCCGCCGAAGTCCATATCACGTATCGTCCATATATGTAACGTAAATCCATCTCTTTGACGTCCTTTGCCAGGTTTTTTACATAAAGTCGCGCACTTGGCTCGCCTCGTAAGTAATTGCGGAACGCAGGCAGCAAGTGCATATCTAATTAGCAATTAAAGCATTAGGGGGCTTACGACTGAACATATTATACATCTTCCTTAAGATGCTCAGTAACAGGAGAAAATCTGATGGTCATAAGTATATGGTTCGCGGGCATAACGAACCGCGTAGTTTTGTGCGCAGCTATATTTATGAATAACGTGTAACGTAAGGATTTGCAGTTTGGAAGTGTGATACCTTCTTCGCGAGCACGGTTTTCTTGCAATTCTTTGCGAGTGATGAAGTCTTGGTTTCCATCTGCAGCCTCTTCCCCATTTTCTTCTCCATTCTCTCTATCTTGCGGTACGGTAGGCGGTGCGAAAGTTCCAAATCCTTCGCTGGTACTTGTCTCCGCTATCTTCTCAGATGCTTCAAAGCTTACATTCGGTTGTAGCCGGATCTGAACAGGAACTTTGACCGCAGGTTCTTTCTGCGTTTCAAATACCTCTTCCACAGCAATCTTTCTCTCTTTATTCACAATAGAAGACACAAGTGGCCTCAAAGGGGGCATGGCAAGGTTCGTAACACGTCGTTTCTTCTTAGGAGTGTTGAACTTAGGGATCTCGGGAATAATGTCACATAGATTGACTCTGGCATCACCATCACTTTCAATTTCAGATTCTTCCGTTTCGGTGTCTTCTTTAGGCCCCTCCTCCATTTCTACGTCCGTTGCTTCTTCGTTCTCCAGCGTAGTAGGTGTCACAAAGTTTACAGGCGGGTAAGATGTAACAGGAGCGAAGGGATTGGGCAGATTCATTTTGTTCATAAGATGCAGAACTTGAGTGTAAAATTTAGGAACGGCTACCAAAGTACTGGCAATATTGGTAATTATCGACGGCGAAGGAGGCGGGTAAAGATACTTCAATGTGGGCGGAATGGGGTATTTAAGTCCTAGTGACGGGGATATGCCATGAATCTGTTGGAATATCTCTTGGTCTTGCTTTTGTCTCGCACTTTCTTCCACTTCACGTTTCCGGGAAGGCGGGTCCAAGAAGGAGAAATCGGCAAATTCAACGCACAATCTGTTACCAAATACCTGCAGCTGGTGAAGGCGATGTAAAGCATAAAGTGCATCCTGGACAGTTGAAAACCTGAAAAAAACTACCGAATTTGAGATAACATTATGGTAAGCTATGCCAAAAAAAATTACTTTGCAAGCCATGCATTGCCGAGTCCAAAGTATCTGCCTTCTTTAACCTGATTCGTGCCGAAATGTTTAATTAATTCCTGCACAGACGTGAAAGAAATGGTTTTCGGGAGTCCCTTAATAATTAAGGTATCCAAATTTTGTTGTGCTGTTGCCATTTTAAAAGAGAAATTCTGGTTATGGTTTTAGTTTCCCGGGTTTGTTACGCTCGTCAACATTGTGTTTGTATCGATTCGAACATCCCTAAAATTTGATTCGATAAAGATTCAAATTCTGCACGGTACGAAAGCGCGCCAAATGGATCGTCGGGAAATTTAAAGGACTCGCACAAAAATTGGTCACGAAAGTACTAACTTACTTACTATGCATGGCTTTACGACACGTTTACTATTTAGTCACCCGTTGCTAAATGTAAATAATAGTGTGAACACCCAACCAAAATAAGTGATGTTCTTTCGTTTTTCTGTTTGTTTTTTATTATTTTGTTTGTATTGTAAAAACCCCTGACCGTATTCTTTGTAGTCGCCTGCCATAGTGCTCACGGCGGAGACTCATGTTTACCGTATATATTATCGTCTTATTTTCAATCGACTTTTTCCCTTTGCGTCCATTTGGAATCCATGTAACCGATCTGTCCCCTCGACTTAAACAAAATCCGTCAACCAATTTACCGTAGTTTGTAATAAAAAGAAACACCTGTGCAAAATTTACTATTGCTCTGTTAGCAAGCTCAGGGGCGGACTGGCCCATGCGGCAGGTGCCGCATGCGACGCTGTCGAAAAGCCGTTTACCCTGGAGTTCGTAAGCATCAGTGCGTAAAAGCTGTAGGCGTATAGCTACAGAAAATAGTTCACATGGGAGTCAGCAGCGCAACGCGTAAGAGAAGGGGGACACACGACGGAAAATAGAGCAAAGGAATAGGGGTTTCGTCAAGATGGGCATGTATCGCACGGTACCGTCAAACCTCGGCGGCGCCTGCCAATGCTGGTACTTCTCGACAAGATGCACGACTTTTCTGTGAAAAGTCGACTAAGTCGGTAACATCTAACTCGGTAATTTATCGAGTAGCCTAACTCTTTTCGTATCAGTAGGCGAAGAGATGAAGGCTATTCTGGACGTCTTACTACTGATTTCAGTTTGTAGGCTTTTTTGCCTTTTACACAATTTTCTGCCTGATTATCCTGCTGAATTCTTTAGCATCTGAGTAATAGTGCCACCTTAATCAATTGATCAACATAAAAGGAGAAAGTCCGCAAAGAGAGGCAGCGCTCAAAGTGAGAGAGAGAAACGAGCTGTTGAGCTAGAAAATGACGAGAAGACCGAAAACAACTGAAGATCAGCTTCTTTACTACAATAATTATTACATTCATCTTATTCTTATTTTATCTAATTTAGCATGTCGATGTTTCGATGTTTGATGAGCCTGGGAGCTTTTATTTTGGAGACGTTATCTGTTCTCCTGGAATCACAAACTCAGTCGAATTTAATAGGAACGTCGCGTCTGAGGCCGAATCTTTACAGCTATGCCAGTAGCATAGTCAGCGATACGCACAGTACGAAAGTGCGTACCAACATTTTGTAAGCTAGGCGTTAAAATGATCTTGGGGCGCTGAATTGTACCTTAAAACGCCAAACGAGTCCAACAATCTCGAAAGAAACCATGAAGGGCTAAACGGCGGTTCTCAAATTGTTTGCTGCGTCACCCTAGTGCGTCTCCTCTTTGTAGGGGCACCGAGACATTATACGATAGTTGGAGTAAAACTACATTTAACACACGTATTTTCGCGGTGGAGCTCGGCGAGGGGAAAAGTTTGAGAACCACTGCGTTCAGCGGCGTAGCCAGCCGTCCGCACATTAGGCTAGGCTACTCATGTGCGTACTAAACCTTTTTCTAAACGTTAAACTGATCTTAGGGCATCAAATATGGACCTAGGGCGCCAGAAAGGCGCCATTTTCAATGTTGATGGGATAGTAGTATTGAACGAGGGCGCCGAATTTGTAATGGGCGTACCATTTAAACTCTAGCTACGCCACTGCTGCTTGCTTTACTAATTCCAGAAACATTCTCATAGCTCACGTTTTACTAGAAATCTTCTCAAGTTTTGAGTGAAGTAACTATCGTGTACACAAGTTTCCTGTGAACGTGTATGCAGCAAGCTGAAAATGGTAAAAAATGCGTTTAACGGCTAACTTGATTCAGTCCTGGTTGGAGGCTTAATAAAGCGATAGGCGTAGACAGATACTTATTTGAAGTAATAAATACACGATAACCATGCTTTTAAGTAACCCAGTTTATGCTTTTCATGTTTATTAGTTCACGTTTATGACTAAGTTTATGTCTAAAATAATTTCAATGAAAACATAGTGTTACAACGTTTGTTGAACTCGGTGTCGCCGGCAAGAACAAAATCCTAGCGACCGCTGGGGAGCCCGTCCGCCCCTGAGCAAGCTGTCACGAACACTGAAGAGGTGTTTACTTAACTCTGCAGTAGGCGACGCACACCAAAACATTTGAATTTCATTTATAACGAAGGGCGGCAGAAGTACTGCAATAAAGAAAAATTATTTTCAAACCTATAAATTCCAACTCTTTATTTAGATTGTTTTACGAATTGATTTACAAGTTAGATATACATGATTTTTATTAAATTAGGAATGCAAAAAATATAACACGCATTAAACTTCAGTCTTCTAAGAACGAATTCAAACTAGATAAGTCTTCTTCAATTACAACATCGGTTAGGTCTTTGGCTTCGCGTCCTTCACTGGCAGAAGGCTTAGGAAGTCCTAAAGGAAAAATAAATTAGTTTAAAATATGGCTTATGGTTACAATGCCAGGTTAAAATGCCACTGTTACTTGGCAGTTGCCCATGGAGCCTGTACTGCGTTAATTCGTTCATGAAAACTTCTTCAAATACCGCTTGTCGTTCCCTGGCTGTCGCTGAGTGTACAATCTCAGCTAATTGGAGTTTCTGGGCGTGCTCTCTCGCTAACTGCGCTGTAATTTAAAAACCAATTTATATTGAAAATATTAAGGGGAACCTGAGCAATTGCAGTTATGTACCTTTCAACTCTTCTAAGGCCAACAATCGTCGTTCGCGTTCTTGCATTACTTGGAGATTAAATTCTATCTTTCTTTGCTGGAAATCTTGCATCTCAACCAAGTTTTCTAAAAATATCAACGATTTTTCCACCTCGGTGGAACTCTTCTTTATGGCTCCTTGTAACATAGGATAGTTTTAATTAGGACAAACTTTCTCGCTAAACACGTGTAATTACCTATCTTGTCTTGTATGTCAAGAACGCTTTGTTTAACGGTTTCTAAACTGCGCAACTCATAATTCAGGCGATTCACTTGGCTGAATTGTGAAGACACTTGTTGGTGGAGATTTTGCAACAGTTTATCTGCTTCCTGTGAAAGAAAAAAGGGCGCTATTTACAAAGCATATCACATACAACAGTCTACAAAAATATGTTACAGGGACTGCCCATTTTGCGTGTACAACGCTTCGTTTTTTTTCGACACTTGTGTACCTTGGTTCGCTCAATGTTGTTTATAGACCTTTCACTCATGGCTTTCCACTCATTTTGGTAAATATGCAGTAACTGAGCACCAGCATTCAAGTCGCAATGACTCGGAACCGAGTGATGTAAAACACTTGCTGTGTGCGGATCAGCGGGGAGTATAAATGAAGGGTCTGACAGACTCAACTTTTTTAACCTAAATAATATGTATAATTCTGATAACTGTTTAAAAACAATTGTGAATACTATACGAGCATACCCATTATTTATTTCTTCTTGGACACTAATTAACCGGTCTTTTATGACTGTACCCAAAGCTTCCATTCTTTTTTGGATATTGTCTAATTCAGTGTTTACATTTGGTGTTGATACCGTAACTCCAAATAGTGCCGCTTGGAGTGCTCGAGTTCTAGTGTTACTCCATAAAATCATAAAAAGAATTCAAAATAAAGAAATATTTTATTATTAGATGGAAAAACTGTAGAATGAATCGAAAAAAATCCAGTAAACGAGCCTACAGGGAGAAGAAGGAGCTTATCCTTCTGTAAAATAAATCATTTTTTACAAACGGAGTGAAAGTTTATCTTGAAACACGTGTCGTAAACCAATTTTATTCACAGGGTCATCCAAAATTAAAAAAGTAGACTACCATGTAAATTTTATCATACAAGATTTTTTCGCTCTAGCTTTCTTCGAAGCGAGTTCCAGTATACAAAACCGTTTTGGGATGGGGTTTCATCGCAAATTGTACTTCATGTGCATTTCTTTCTAAAAGATGACCCATGACCTGATCCAAGCGTATTGATAGATACGTGAATATGGGAAGTCTTTAGCCATGTAGTCTTTTCTTCTAATATTGAACTCACTGTAGCGTCAAACATAGTATTTCGAATGCCCGTCTTAAATTTAGTCTATTTTTTCACGTAAAAGTACAATTTTCAGCACTAGTAGTACTGTGAAATAAGTTTCTCGGAAAATAACCGACTTAGTAAGACACTAGAAAATTAGTTATAATTCATTGTAAGTTGGCATGGGCTGTAATCCTCGAAAATCCGTCTTAAATCGAAAGTAACGAAAAGTAACTCCGTTTTCGAGTCAAAGTTTCATGAGAAAAGGTTGTTCCTCAAAAACCGGGCTGTTGTTTGATCCAATCGTACCGTAAATAAAGCGTTGGTCGAATTTCACCGTAAGCTGACTATGGCGGTGCATTTTCGCCCGAAACTTCTTAGCCAATATTCTTGGAAAACTTTAATTCGATTCAGGTTCTCTCAACGTTAAACTTTTGTACCGCTTTTCCGTCAGTATTGCTCCACTTCTCGAGTCTGCTGCCAGACAAAACCAGTATTAATCGGGATTCATTCAAAACGGATCAGCATTTTTTATTAAGGTTTTAATTTTTTAGCAGATTTGTTTTTTGCCCAACGGACTGAACTCCTTGTGCATGTTATAGTATAAGACAAACCCGTCTTAAGTAGAGTTTATCATGTATTCTTTCCTTCATATCGAAATCAAACGCCCTATGGGATAATAGCAAAGCTGTTGAACTCGCAGGAAATGACTCGCATCGTGAGATCGTGATTCTGCGGTGAGAGTAATCTGATTAGGATGAAGCCTGCCATAAAAAGCTTACGTATCTGGTATCCTCTTCCCGTCTTCCGTGCTTTCTCGCCTCTCTCTCCCTCTCGCACTGTCTCATTGTAAGATTTACATATCACACTTCCTCCTACGCCTTTATAGCCCTGGTCCTGAAACTCGTCATGCAAAACCGGCTAGCATCTGCGACTTTACCCTTGAAACAAACAAACCAAAAAAAAATATCTCACCCAAACGTTTCTCTGTCAGTACAGCTAGTGTCCAAGTCACCCACTTCCTTAGCCTTTACTAATTATTACCGATTAACTACCTGTTCTTCCGTGTGGATAACGACACAAGTACCATCAATAAGTCCCTCAAGACGGTAGGAAAATGAACTGGTGCAGCCAACACACAGCTTTCCCTACTTTACGTCGTTTGTCCCAGGTGCCTACGTTCATTCAAACATTACGTTGCTAATTAACAGTACCAGCCATATTTCTTTCGTGACGCGTCCATTTGGGCACACTGCTCTCTCGTTCTTTTCTTTTTCAGTCTTAAAAACTAGCGTAAGACACACAGTAAGCCTAATAACCATTTCGGTTCTGACCAAAAGCTCCTGAGGATAACGGAAGTGACTGTTTATGGACCGACTTTTAGCGTCCAACGCCTGTCTTGGAGGTGTGTGTATGTGTGTGTGCGGGAGGAAGTGAAGATTTCGTGCTCGCTGGAAACCCTTATTCACAGAGAACTCGCCAAGAGCAAGGAGGTCGCCATATCCTCCAAAAAGTAGCAGGATGCCTTAGAAAAGTACTGTCAAATGACCGAAGTCGCGTTCACGTTCGCGTCCGTTCAACTCCTCCTCAGGTTATTAGAAGTGTGCTACAGCAGCGTGCTGGTCATCCAATTGAGAGTACCTTAATAACTATGACCGGGGGTTTCTGCTACCAGGTTCCACTGGCAGACCAACAACAACCAACATCCGGTCTTCCCGTTTTTCTTGCACCAACACATGCATCGCAAGCGCTCCCCCGAAACCACAGTCATGGCACCCAGAAGCGTTCATCACTTTATCGGTCATCCCATCACCGAAGAGTTCTCCAGAAAAGCTTACCAGATTCGTCGGCCCAAGGTAGCGAAAAGGAGGGAAGAAAAAACGCTACAACACTTGTGTTCTCCTAGATATATGTCTGTACTGGGAAAAAAGGAAAGATTCCCAGCGTCGGTGGTGGACAGCGTATGGGAACCAAACTTGCATCCTCGGGCGTCTTGATTTCACGAAGTATCATGTGAAACTTGGGGAGGATACATGCAATCTCCATGTCTTTCCTCTCGCGCTCCTCGGCTCCCAGAGAACCTTACAACTTTTACAGACGGAAACAAATATAATACAATACGCAAAAAGGGATAGGTTGACCGTAAACAAGCAAGTGAGATGAGTCTTTTAGCCAAATTTGGTTTCACTTGATGATATGAGTTTGAATTTGGGAGGATGGCGGGCTAGTTCGAGGATGGGGACTTCATTGTAGTCATTGAAATTTAGCTACTTCCATTCCCGCTCAACACATCGCATTAATCGTGATGACTTAAACTTCCTCCTCGAGCTGAAACTTCCGTCCGATCAGGTTTTAGGGAAGAACAAAAGTTAAATTTTATGTTTTCAGCGCTGGCTTGTTGTGCCATTGTTTTCGTTCAATGAGCTATGCAATCTCTCTCGGCTATTTTTCACCAGTCCTTTTTTTCTGAAAATGTCGTTAGGGAAAATGTCGAGTATGTTTTGTGCACAACAAACGAGCCGCTTTTGCTCCAACACGGTTCGTCCGACTTTTTGTCCAATCGAAGGGGGTGGCGTTTATACGAAAGGTAACAGGAAGGCTAAAACTGTAGAGGGTTAACAAGCCTTACAAACAAAAGTGAAAAGTTGGCCTTCACCAGTTTCCTTTTCTAAGTTTTTTCCCCGTTGAATGCTGTGAAGTATTTTCTTTATCGAATTTTACATACTTTTCTGAAAATGACCGCTTGTCCGCTCTTTTGTTTTCTATTTGTTTCCTTTTCTTGGTCTTTCCGTTTTGATTAATACCCATATTTCGAATTTGCATTTGTTGAAATTTAATTTGGTTACTTCTATCTTATTTTCATTTGCTTCTTCTTTAGTTGATTTGTTTATCTTATAGACCGGTGGGAGTATTTTGCCGGTATAGGTCGTTAAGATTCCAGGAAAAAAATGTACGTAAGAAAGTGGAGAGAGTATTTCACTAGATTAATAATGTATTTCAATGTTTGTATGTATTTCAATTGTATTTTAGAGAGCAGTAGTATTTCACCTTGTCCACTACGTCAATAAACTGAGCTGTCGACTGAAGTTTCCCCGAAAACGAAGCAGAAGAATCTCGCTTATGGGGCATATCTATTGATCACTTTTCCTCTATTGCTGAAATGTCCCGTGCTTGGCTGAATTTTTTCCTAAAATAAGATTGAAAAAAATTATTTAGCCACGTTCGACTTGTTCGAGAAGCCAATCTGACACAACAGGTGTGAGAAAAGCGACGAGTTGTTGAAGCACATAATTTAATTGCTGGATGGTTGGAATTGGACGACTACACAGCAGGTCCCATGAATCAACCTTTGGCGCGATTTGGAATTATGGCAGTAATATAGCATTTGGAGTCATTCGCACCAATCATGTGTGGCAAATATTATCGCTTAAACGCTGTTTTACGTATGTAGCAGAATGCATCCATGCTTCTGTGAATAGCTGCAATGATTCGCAGTCGGTGATTATGCTTAGTTTGTGGAACAATTTTTTTACTTAATGGAAGGTAAACCGGAACGACCTGGCATTCGAATTGTCTTTGGAACGTCAATAAAGTAGTCTTAATTTCATAATTTGTTTCGCATAATTCAACTTTGCTGCAAGTAATTGACTTCAAACATTTGGAGAAATTCTTGGTGGAACACACTTGGTTCGCAGATTTCTTTACATAGTTCATTCAAAACAAAATGCAGTTCTATCGGCAAGTTTACGTTAGAGGTCTCAAATCACAAGAGCAATTTTGAAAAACGCAGGGGATGTGAACGAACTGAGGGCTTCTTGTGCGGGAAACGCAATAACTAGTATGTGGAGCTTTAAAAGCTTGAATATTTAATTTGAAGAAAAAAGAAACAGTTAAGAGATTAAGATATGTGAAGTGGGCTTTTCCCATGAAAGAATGGGAGGCATGTGTGGTTGTAGGCTTAAGATCGGAATTTGGCTCAAGTCAAGCTATATCGTCGAATCCCGGAAGGCTTTCACAAGGATGGCGAAGCAGTCAAAGGCGTTGTCCAGTGTACATTTTTCGTCTCTTTTCTCCCTCGACTTCTTACCTGGAACTTGTCGAGTGGATTTTTGAGACGTTTCTTGGTCTGCTGCTGCATCCCTCAAGGCTTCACAGTTTCAGGAGAAAAGAAATGCCTTGCATCCAAAGTTAACATTCTGCGCATCTTCTTCTGGTTTCCTTGTCTGCGTTTCCCAGCTATCCTCCCTAGAATGACTTTTCGACCGAAGTGACAGGCCAGAGAAAAAGGAACCATACACCTTTGCGAGGCCCCCTTTTAAAAAGTGCGGCTTGGAATCGAAGATGAAGCTTTTTCCTCTGGGATGCTTTTCTCTCTGAGCGAGATGGATCTGGTGATGGCGCCTGGCTTGTGTAGCAACCAAGAACCTGGTTTGACTTTCGCTCATTCCTTCGCCTCAGACGACCTTATATCCACACCGGCCATGACCAATGACCTTCTCCCTCGTCTTTTTACCTGGTCAGAATTTTGAGAAGAGAAAATCTCAGAAAAATCTTTAGACACCAGGAAGAGAGAGAGAGAGAGGAAGGGAGGGAAATGCAAGACAAACTTGGAAACAAAAACTTAACGGTATGTGAAAGAATCCACCCAGACTCACCAAAGTATTTAGATAGACAAGTCGCCAAGCATATAGACCGAAACAACAACTTTGGGGACAACTCCAGACTTGAACGCAGAAATCTCAGGAAAAGGGGGAAAAGATAACTCAAGAGACCAGATTCGCTTAAATGGCCCAAGCCACGAAACTTGTCTAGTGATAATCCCCTTTCCCCCCAATCTCGTTTCTAATTATTAATTTTGATAGCAAATACTTCCGTATTGTCAGCCTTAACTTGTGTTTCACACTAATTCTTTTTTTTTAATATATATTTACCAGTTTAGGTCGAAGCCTATTACTGGGTTCATACTAATTCTATTTGTGTAAATGTGAATGGCTTTCCAGCACTTTCAACCTTTTAAGCTTTGGTATGCAATTTCAGTAAATTTGTTGCGATGAACAAAAATATGGCACTGGTTAGGATAATTTTTGCGAAGTACGGTTATGATAGATGGCAAATGTTTTAGGAAATGTTCCGAGCTCTTCGCTACGGGTGTGTGTAAATTAAATTGTAATTATTAATTTGTCGAACTGATAAATTCGCTGGACAAGGAAAGTAACAATAGGAGGAGCAAGAGGGCTTTTGATAAAAGAGTTGCTAACCCGCCTTTTCATTTTCCAAGAATGCAGGGTCAATAAAAGCACGGAAAGGATTTGGGATGCTGCGTTCATTCCTAGAATTGTAAAAGCGTTCGACTCACTTTAAAATATGCAGAAAATTTTCCTACATGTGTTCAAGGAAAGGTATGCACTATCTAGAATTGTAATCAAGCTGAGTGTTAAGCACTGTGAAGCAAACCGTGAACGATTCTTCCCAACCGTATGCGAAATTCGCAATGCTTCTTTAGGGATTTCCTTGTTTTTGTTGGGTTTTCCGTGTTCGTAGATACCAATCGTATCTACGAACACGGAATATTGGAAAACTGTCGTAATATTGGAAAACTGTGGATAAGCGATAACGGATTGTGCATTAAATCCTATTTTTGTGTACCAAAATCTAAAAATCCTAACTGTAGTTTGCTTTCTTGATGTTTGTACCTCGTGTACGCATTGGTAACATCCAACGTGACGGCGTTAATTAGTATAAGAATGAAAAGACGGGAGCAACTTACGCTCAAAACGGATTCCATTTTTTAAAAGCACCAGAACGTTATTAAAATGACATGGAAACTGCATTACGGTGAGAATGCACCTTTTCTAGCATATCTGTGTTCTTTTTCGCGAATTCTTTGAATTCATGTTTCCCTTTAGAAGTTTTCCCATGATCTGTGTAATCGCGCCAATCTTAACCATATCTGAAGATTTCATTTGTGGTAACGAATTAAAATCGGCATGTTAAAATTTTCCTAGAAGCAAAACTCGCGTTAAAGCACTAGTTGATTTCATTAGATGCTGTCATACAGTTTGTTCGATCAGACTAGGAAGGACATAAACCTATCTAATGAAAGAAATTAATTAACAGGCATCATTAATCTTGCAGCATTTGCCCCGAACGTTCTTCTTTCTTTTTAGATTATATTCTACGGCTAGTAAGCCTCACCATGAGTGGTCTTTCACCTTGTGCCTGCAAGCCTAATTTTGTCTTTTTTTTCCACAAAAGTTGACATCAATTGATGATGAAGGAGCTTTGGAAACAACACTAAGAAGGCTAACCCTCTTAAAAAGCGGACTTGTTGGTAGACTGGTGGCAATTAATTTGAGTCGCCTTATCTGATTTCGAGTAGATGTGCCAGTTCCGGTCCGAGTGTCCTTATTAAAACGAAAAGCGATTGCATCCCGTGAGCAAAGGATAAACTCGGTCAAGACACGCGGCGGCGAGCACTTGCAGGTGTGTATTTCTGCGAAGGCTTGTTATTCAGGTACCAGAAAAGGGGTTTTGGTCGGGCGTGGGTAGGAGCTCCACGCCGCCTGTTTCCCGTAAACAAATGTAACTTTATCTTGAACCGTCTCGTTCTTGTGACGCTTCGTGTGTTTTGATACAGGAAAAAAGGGGTTTGATAAGCAGTTTGAATCTAAGAGAGGGAATGAGGAGGGGGAAACTGAACCTGTCTTATATTGGACAGTCAAGAGCGGTGTGCACTGGAGGCTGACCATTTCCCATGAAGAGAACAAGATGCTCCTTGCGGATCCGAACAAGACAAGGAGAAGAAAGGTTTTATCCTGCCTTGTCTCTGCGTAGCAAAATTGCTGATTTTAAGCGTGGTACATTTATTGGCTTACGATGGGGTTTTATTATCATAAAAACGAATTAGGTCTAATGTTTGAGATAAAATACTTGATGTTGCATGAGATTTTAATAGTAAGACGGGTATATATTAGCCAAAAGGGGCGGATTTTTTAAACAAAACATACTAACACTATAATTCGTTGCGAATATCCCATGCATGCAAGAAAGCTCACGTTCCGAAGGATCGTCGGAGAATCAATAACGCGGTTCAGCTTACAACCAAAATGTCTGTTTCGACAGCTTTTTTTCCAGTTAATTTGACTTAGGTTTAATATTCGGAAAGCATACTGCCCTTCAGTTATATTGGGTTACTCGAAAAGTCCGTGCAGTAATTTACCCTAAATTTGAAAGCGAATTTCTCTTAACATAACTAATTTTATTCAGTAATATATAATTACTTTGTTCGATCACTTTAGCCGACGATTGGGTAAATCAAAGATTGATTTCTTCAAGAGCGTCTTTCCTTTTTTTGCAAAAAACTGATCGAGGTGCTTTTTTATGGCCTCTAGATTTTCGAAATTTTTTCCATAAAGAGAATTTTGAAGAGAGATAAAAATATGATAATCTAACGGAGCAATGTCAGGACTGTAAGAATGGTGCATTAGAACAACCCTGGAAACTTCGAGCAATTTTTTTCATGTCGGCAAAGATGTGCTCGGTAAAGATGCCTCTTCTGTTGGCCAATTGTGGACGCTTTTGGGCAATGACATCGTTCAAATTTTACAGTTGTTTGTAGTATTTATGATAATTGATGGTTTGACCTTCTGGGAGTAGCTTATAATAAGCCACTCCTTTAAAATCCCACCTGAATCACCTTCTTCGGGTGGAGCCCAGCTTTACGGACAGTTTTTGGATGATTGTCACTTTATCATCAAGATCTTTTTCTTGTAACGTTGTTGCAGACAGTCCGATCTTCATTGCCCATAATCACATTCCTCAGAAAAAGATGGCCCTTGCTTTTATTCAGCAATAACTCGGACGCGTCTACGCGCTGTTCTAGGTTCCTGCCGCTCAGTCAATGCGGGAGCCCGACGCTCGCTACATTCACTTTTCTAGCTGATTTTGGTGTGGTTCGCAACGCTTTTTTGCGATACTTCGACGATCTCCTGTATCATCTGAATTATCACTTGTGAGTTTGTGCCCACCATAGTTGTTATTGGTCCGCATCGATCAATTAAGGGCGACCCGGTCAGTCACCATCTTAAAAAAAAAATCCCCTTCGAAACAGCGGACACCGTTTCCGAACCACGGGTTCTTTTAGGCATTAGGGCAATAAACTGCACACAATTTGTTAGCCGTTTTCGAAGCGTTGAGACATTTGTGGAAATTATAACGTATAAAAAGGTGATAATTTACAACGGTACCGTTCATCTTTCAGCATTGAATAGAAAATTCTTGTCCACGTCAAAAATCCTCAAACTTTGGTTAACATGTCACTCAGAGAACCCTCCTGCTAGTTCGTGAGCAAAAAACTGCACTCGGGCACTTAGAGAAATACTGGGGCTTTTTGAATGCGAAAATGGTCGAACCACTGTTCGGACTTTTTGAGTGACCCAAAATTTATGTCGAGGAAGTTTAACAATGTAAAGTCGTCTGACGACGGTTTTCCTGGTTCAGTATATCCAACGTCTGAGAAGAAAATTCATTTCTTCACTTAACGGTCCTCAAACGCATAGCACTTCAACGGAAAATTACCGGATTTACTTGCTCAATATTTTAATTGTACTGCACTGAAATGGGCTGGTTAATGTTTTCGAAGGGATTCCTCCATTACACCACAATGTTTTTTTCATTGTATTTTTTCATAAATTTATTCGTGCTTGTTTTCCCTTTAATGTGTAACCTGCATTTCGTTTAATTACGTTTTACGTTTCTGAATGTTAATTTGTATTACTCTTTTTAACTTAAAATACTTGTTTCGTGTATTTGTGTTCCAATCTTTCCATTTATCTTAACATTTAAATATCCAGTTAAACTCTTCTGCGGGAAGGAAATGAACACGAAAAAATAATTTATTTCGGTACGTAAATGGCTTAAATCTATTGTCATATGCAATGGCTCAGAGCCATTGATAATTTGTTCGATTTAACGGCTGTTTTGAGTGAAGATTTGCGGATGTTGAGGGCCATTATCAAGCTTTTTTTGCTTGCCAGCCCAATGTAACTTTCCTCCAGCTAAAGCGTGCACGATTACGCGCCAAAGTCGAAAGTCCTGATTAACACAACTTTGCTAATTAAATGGGCTTTAAGCACGAAAGACAGCGCGCGTGCTAAGGATCCGTATCCAGCGTAGCCTTTTACTTAACTTTTCGGTTGTTTTATTGCAAAACTGAATACACCTACCCAAAACCCACCTTAGTGCCCAAAAGCTTAATGCAACTAGCGATTGTCTTCAGAATCTCTTTCAAGATAGGATTACCATTAACCATTGCCCGAACTCCGTAGGAAGATTTCCGTGTAGAAGGCTTGGGCCGCTTCCAGTTTGCTTCCTGTAAGTCATCTTTTCAGGCGCTTTAGGAAGATGAAGAGACGATGGGGCTTCAGCTCTGTCATACTCTTTTTTTCTTTTTCCTGTTCGGATTGACTTTCCTCAGGTTTCTCTCCCCCTCCATTTTTTTTTCATCCACTAAAAAGCAGAGCAGGTAATATGTGCTTGTCACCTTTGTCTCTTTTCTCCCTCATCCTGTTAGCTCGTACTTAGGGAAGAACGAGGGCAGTAACGTTTTTTTTCTTCTTTTCCTCCCCCGTGTCACTTTCGCCCCATCCTCTTTCCCTCACACTCCAGCTTCCTGGCCAGGTACAACAGCAAGGTGTATCTATATATACATGCTTAGAGCGCTAGTTTGGGTGCATTTATGTGGCTGCTCAGCCACCATCCGTTTTCCTGCGAAAACTGAGCTGCCCGTGGGTCCATGTGCCAGGGCCACAAGATGACGTTTTATTGATCAAACGAGACAGAACCGACTGCCTAAACCCCCCTTATGCGCTTTCTCGCTTCGACGTACGTCTACAATGTCTGCTATTCGGAGGATACTCACAGAGAATGGACTGAATTGGTGTGGGGAAGAAAACAACCCAATTTCCTTCCGAGTAAACGATGTCGGTGTTGGAGATGACGCAGTCCGGGAATTTCTGTGCCGGAGAACCCCAGAAGAAACACTTTTGATCAACTATCTAGCTATAATGAGTTTGCTTAGCCATACATTCATTCTTTCAGTCACTTAGTGTAGAAATTTTTTTGGGTGTGTATTATTGTTAAGCGTTAGCGAATTCTTGCCCATGTGTTACAATTTGCCATTTTTTCTTGTGCAACAAGCAGGATTTCACAGGAGAAAAGTCTTTCCGCTTTTTTTTCTTTTTTCTTTTTTTAAATTCGTCTTGGCTTAGGTGCCGATTGTAGTCGTCTTGCTTTATGGAACAAGTGTCCGACTCGGCGTCGCCGTTGAACAAGATCTTGAAACCATTCACCTGATTATAAAAGCGAGCAGAACGAAAGATAATCCGAAAGTGCAAAGCCAAGGATGATATGTGGCGGATACTGTCAACTTTTATATGCCGAAACTCTTCCGAAAAATGTCTTCCGAACTATTTGACACGATTTGAACTGTTGCCACTCTCCAACACGGCAATGCTGATTGCTGAGTTTGCATATTGCCTTGAATGGTGGTTCACGTAGTCCTCTTTTTGCATTCCTTGGCATTAGCCATATAGTTGAAGTCATCTTTTTTCGATTTATTAAGCACTTCCCCCCTCCGTACTTGGTTTGACGGACTTAGTTCAAAGGATTCATCACAGTCCGAACAATTAATAGAGAATTTGAGATACAACTTTTTTTGTGTGTGTTCTGGGGAATCGGCTTGAGCTACGCTCGTTGCCCACTCATCTTTTGCAACTATTGTCTTCGTTTCACTTTTTGCATAATAAACCCTATAACATGCAAGCAATCGCACTTTCAAATTCAAATCCCGTTCATCCTTCTCGCAATTATCTATCTACAAATTAATAAAGCTACATATTTGGGGTTGCGGTGTTTATGTCGTCCGGTAGTAAGTCGCTTGTAATTCTTTCATGGCTGAATCCATGAATGTCTGGATAGATGTAAAGGCTTTTGGACACAGCGGTTTTTATGATTTTTTATGTCGGGAAAGTACATTGAGCAAGGCACCAGAACTTTGACGAGACAACACAAAGAAGGACTCGTAACATTATAGGCTTCATACACCCAACGCGAAGTTGCTTCCATTTTTATCTTATGTTAGTTATTGTATAATCTTAACAATTAAGCTTTACAATATAATATTTCTGTTCGTATTTCCTTTTGTTTCTAATTCTATCCCAGCGTACACTTGCATTATTGCTAGTTTTCATTTTTCTGTAGATTATGGTTTTGTGTGTGCATTCAATAACGTAAAACCTTCAGTGAGCTGCTTTACTTCCAGCCAACTAGCGAGGCAAAGGCTAAGTTAGCTTTCGTTTGAGAAGTAAAAGTCCGTGTTGGCGTCCGCTGGAGCTCCCTTGTGGAGCAAGTTCCTCTTCTTATCTCGAATCGCTTTGGGCACTTCAGCATCCGGCCACCACCTAACTTGTGAAGGTAGGGCGAAACTAGCGTACACACCTTCTCAAACCACCTGTAAACCCTCGACGGTGCGATCGTGAATCAAGTTTCTCTTGTGTTCTTAGGTAAAACAGTGGAGTAGCTTAACGTATAGAGACGCCTTGATGAAACCGCAGTCATGGCCGTGACTCCGTCCCCTCTCCCTACTCTCCCCCTCCACCCTACCTCAAGAAACCCGCCCTGGAAACATCACTAACGAAAGATAAAAGCCTCTCTCGGAGAGGTTAAATTCTGGGCCGCCGGTACATCCGGCGTTGCAAACCCAAGCAATTTTGCCTGCTAGCTCTGGCTCCCAAAGCGTGTCTTATTTATATTTTTTTCTTATGTTGGTTCTCTTTCAGCTTTGTTTAGAAGGGGAGAGATGTTCTGCAGGGCTCTTTTAAGCCTGACAATGTTTTTTTTTAAATAA
This sequence comes from Triops cancriformis, assembly GCA_020615345.1. Taxonomy (NCBI): domain Eukaryota; kingdom Metazoa; phylum Arthropoda; class Branchiopoda; order Notostraca; family Triopsidae; genus Triops; species Triops cancriformis. The sequence continues at coordinate 39,686 of JAHZNP010000229.1, read as the reverse complement.
AAGACTCCCTTCCTCGTAAGAACAAAAAAGAAAAAAGAACGCTGAGCAAAGTCAAGAAAAAGTGGGCCCGCTCCAGCAATGTCAACCAACGAAGCAAAAGTTCTTGGCTTGGCTTGCACCTGGATGCCCACTCAGGTGGAAATGGACACTTTCTTCCCCTTCTCTCTCTGTTTCATCCGACCGCAGATGACTTTGCCCACTTCGGCATCTTTTTCTCAGCCTTTCAACGTTTTTGTCTCTTATACCTCCAACAAAGGCCCAAATCAGATCAAAAATTGTGCCACAGGTGCTAGTCCACTCCTCGTTCGCCTGCCTCGGAAGGTGGTTACCACAGGGATGCTACTACTGGAACTTCATCCAACAACATCTTTTGATGCTCGCCGCAAATTTCGTATAAAGAAACCATGACCACACACATCTCTTGAAAGAAAAAGAATTCTTTGACGCGCACAAAAAGCTATGTTGGTCTTTATCTCCGCAGTGAAAAGAAAAACTTTTTTTCTCTGGAAATGGCAGCAAATGACCCAAATCCTCTTGGAGAATCCGAGAACTGACAGGCAGCGTGTGTGAGTGTGCGAGTTCTCTTACCAACCACCCCTAAAACTATGAAGAAAACAAGTGCGCACTCGGCCGTTGCCAAAGAATAAGGAGCTCAAGCTCCACGTGCTAATAGCACCCAAGATTTCTTTCAGCTCCTTGCACCCAACTCAGGCAAAACGGTGTAAAACCGTAAAATTGCACCTGCCGGTAGCAACTCCCTCAAAAACATCCTTTCCAAAATTGTATCCTTGAGCATCTCTGAGGAAGTTGTGGAAATTTACTTTCCATTTCAGCACCAAGACTTCCACTAAGCTCGTACATACATGTACCAACAATAAAAGTTTTGGAAGGTATCTCCCTATTAGTTGATATTGTATTTGTAATATTGGAAGCCTTTACTTTTCGTTTGCCCGAGATTGCGACAAGCATTTGAATTATAGACAATCTATCTCAATACATTATTCGCTGCAAAATATCTTAACAATTTTAAGTTTTCGACTTTATTACTTCAGCTTCCTATGGAAACATCTCAATGTACGAAAGAGCATGATATCATTCAATATAATAACATGGTGTTTTGCTTCCGCCGTCAGAATGCCCGACTTGTGTCCAAAACTTCCGATCTTTTTTTTCATTATTTTTCTAACTTGTTATTTCTGTCAAAATTACAGAAACTTTCCTCGTCGACTGCTTGGTTAATTAAACTTGGAAATGGGAACTGGACATGAAAATGGAAACTGAAACTAACCAACTTCCTAAGGAGATACTCAACAATTCTTTTTGTGCGGAGCATTCGGGTACGTTTTTGCCATAAAAAGTAACTCTAGGTCTGGTTGTGTTCATTTTGAGGCTCATCTTCCCGAAGCAGATCTCCCAAATGAGGCTGCGGCCAGTCACAACCAGTTTTTCTTGCAATCTTTGCTAAAAACAAGCACAGTCCGAGTTCTTTTCGTGGCTGTTTATGCGACTCTCGAGTCTTTTATTGTCTCGTAGGGTCCTAATTAGGCTTAGGCTGGTTAGTTGACCTTCTCCCTTGGGTTAAAAATTGCGCAATTAACGCCACAGTTAGGCAAATCTTGCGCACGTAGGCTCGAGGAGTTGGAACCAGAAAAGGTAAGGCTGAGGCAGGCCAAAAAGGGCTAATTTTGCATATTTCCCACTGGCCTCTTCCGGTGGTGTCCTGTGAAACGCTGGGAAATGAGATATATCTCCGAGCCTTATGGCTCCAAGAAGTTTTTCCCATTGCCAACGGGAGTTTAAGCTGTTACAGTATCTTCCCAGGTATAAGGGCATGTGTTGTAACGTTCCAGAAAGTAACCAGCCGGAAAGATTCGTGTTTGTAACATTGTCGAACGAGTTGCATATGGATGGATCCCAGGAGGGAAGTTTTTATATAGATTTAATGAGGAAGCTTCCGAAGGTCGTTGGCATCTGATTTCCGCTGTATGAAAATTCATAAGGCGAGCCAAGAATGGCTATTCTGGGAATATGATTATCATTGCTGTAGTCCTTCTTATTTATTTAAACTAAAACCCCTTTTTGTTTGGGGAGAGACAGCCTGGTTGCATGATTGTGAAATGTAACGCTTATCTTGGGAGCAAACCCGTGTGTGTAACTCCTTGGTGCAGAAGAAGACGCAAGGTGGTCTTTTTGGTACTGCGTCTCGGCCTTCTGGTGCTTTTATTTACTCTTTCTGGCTTCGCGAAGGAGATGGAAAGAGTCAGAGAGAGAGAAGGGCGACAGAACAAACGGCTGGTTACCACGACAATAATTTCCTCTTGGCTGACCAACACAATCGCCATACACGATACCACGCACAGTGCAGTACGCTAACATGTGGTTGAGTCCGTTTTTACATGAAGTACTTCGTAACCTACAGTGGATCACAGATGACGCAGAATGTGTTCCCGTACGTTAGAATTCGACCTGCTAGGGATTGAAGGGTGAAAAGAGCGTGAATAGGGACAACTATGCAACGTAAGATGTTACTATTGTAGAGGAAAAATCAACTCGTGACATTTTTAAGAAGAACTAGTAAACCTTTGAGCAAAAATGAAATGTAGGAACATTCGACGGGAAATTAACTATAGTTTTGCTGTAAATTCGACATATGACATATTTACGACGAAGGAAGCGGGATTACTGAGCCGTAAGAAGGATATGGAAATGAAACTTGTTCTGTAATTGTTCCGTGTCATTCGTTGCAATTTACGACAAACGTGTTCGGGTCCAATTTCCGTCCTGTATTGACATACTGCTATTTGGTCTTTCATTTAGCGGACTTGCACTGGATTTTCGAAAAAGGATGTTTGACAATTTTGGCAATAAAGTAACGTTGGTCACGTTCCAACAAAAACTTAAACCAGTAATAATTTCTGCATACTTAAAATAAACAAGTTCGTTTAACGATGGTTTCTGGGTGCAATTTTCGATTTTGCGATGGCTTTCGGGGCTGAATGGAATGAAAGATCAGGCTGGGATGCATCTGTAGTTCGTTACTATACGCTCCATACTTTCTAGCGTTTTGCTAGATAAATTCTGAGAAGATTTTTTTTATATATATTTCCTCTACCGCATTGCAGATAACGCTGAGAACGAATCCTTGACCCACAAGATTCCGAAAAAAGATCTTTTTCGGCCGGACTGCCTAGTCATAAATCTTCCCGTATGTCTGAAAAGACTTGTCCGGGCGCGTCTAACGAGAGCGTGTATAAGAAAAAGCCGAGCAGAATTTCGATATTGGTCACAAAGGGAACAAAAGCTTGCCCGTGCAAGCGTCCTACCAAATTGCTTCCAGTCGCAGAGCTGCGCGGAGATTTTGCGTCGCCGTCTGTAGTGCGATGCTTGAAGAGATGTTACAGATCGTACGCTGAGATGATTTGCTGGAAGCTGGCTGAGTTTCCCACGCAAGCTCCGCAGCATTTCAAATCACATCCCGGGTAAGATGCCTTACTCTGCGTAACGTAGATGCGCAAGTTTATGAAGAAGTGTCTTCAACTAGATGGCAAGGTGTTGTATTGATTTCCTCCTGGCACCCGACGACACCATTGGACGAGAGGAAACGTGATATAAAAGAGAGACAAGTTGACCACCACTCGGAGGGTGGGAGGGTGATACTAAAACTATCTCTCCGAGGGAGCCAAAGAAACCTTCGACGTGCATCCCGTACTAACAACAGCTTGCAGCGTGCGTCCACCCATTTTTTTCCCCTTTCTTCGTCTGCTTTGCTCATTCGTTTCACCTTTCCCGTGGCATTTGTCGGACTCAGGCTTGGAGTTGTTGCTTGCCACCTTCCGCGAGTCGATAATGCTCCCCGGAATACGAGGTCCTAGGACGCGAGTCTTTATGGGAATCCCGGGACGTTGTCATGGGAACCGAAACTTCTACACAAATCCCCCCATCGCTCATACTCCGACTCTTTGTAAGCAAAGCTGAAAAAAGAGGGGGAATATTACCAAATTTTCTGCTTTCACGCGCTGCACTTTTTGCCTTTAAATTAGCTTAACCTGCGACAGTCAAGTCAGCATTACAGTAACAATCCTGGTACACCGAATCGACGATTATTCGAATCGCCGCATGGGGCAAGCTGCCAAAAATCTATTTTCTCTCGCAAGTAGAAAAGAAACGAGCTATCTGATGTCCACGTAATCTTTTCGCTGTAACTGTAGCTGACACTTCAATTTATGAGTTGATTTCATCGCCATACTTGTAAAGTAAAGTTGCGCATTCAGTGTTCCATTCCTATAAACGGCATTGAATCCTATTAGGGGGGGGGAATAAAACTAAACAGTAAGCAGTAGTGAAATATTAATCATCTTTCAAGGCATGTTCGCTAGAACAAGTAATTAATCTTGCTAATTAAGCTTAATAATAATTCTGCTGCAATTGCAAAAATATAAATTACTCTACTGATTATCTCAGGTAGCCTATTCATGAGAGAATGGACGCGTATCCAAATTTTAGCGTGAAAAGAAATGTGAATGACAATAAGAACTTGTAGTTTTTCATAATGATTTAACTGTATGAAACGTTTGCTGTCGTTTTGCTTAAAATTCTGATTCGATTTCAAGGGCGTGAAAAGATCAAAGATTAACTGAATTGATTGTCTCCACAAAAATACCTATTCTACACGCGCTAAGCTCTTAAGCTGGAGCACTTTCGGTATAAATTGAGTAACGCAAGTCAATAAAAGCGTAAGCAAGTTCCGCCCTTTTTATCCTTTCGTGTGAGAAAGCCAAGGGGGGTCATTGCTCACGACTGGGTAATGACTAATTAACGCATGCAGACTCTTTCGAATAGGTATAACATTCACGCTGAAGAGCCAATAGCGATAAGATGCGTAATTATACCTTTTAGAATATATTCAACATGTGCTACGTAATTAGGTTATTAAAATAGAAGTGGATCATTTCATTTGAGATTGAATACTTATAATGAGAAAAAAGCACAGCGAATAAAACAACATCAAAGAAAACTTACACGGTAATTCAAAACTAATTTTGTGGTCTCAGTTTCCTAATTTAATTAATGTTGTCCTTACGATGTCGGACGTTCAAATGCAATCAATGAAGGTTACAAACAGTATTCCTGTCCGAGCATTGTATATTCTATACAAGAATTCAGTTGAACAGAACATCGTTTTCAACACTTTTTTTTCCAGCCGGCGTGAGCTAGGCTTAGTGAAAACCAGTTAATTCTATACATAGTTAATTTCACAGTGACAAGAGTTCAACACGATTATTGCATATTATTCTTAAGTACTCATAGAAATAAATTATCTAATATAGAGAAGCTTGGAAAGGTGTACGTGACCTTAGGAATGTTCTTTGATCTTTCCATAAAACTTTACCAGTCTATTTTGTCTTCTTCCTGCTAAAAAAGCAAAAAAGTTTTTTTCTTCTTCTTCAGAAAATGAAAGAGTAATAAGCGGAACCTTCATCAAGATGCGACCTGTCCTAAAAGCTCATGATTAGAATTCTTCTCTGAAAGCTAGTCATGTGAAACAGGTAACAAGTTTGGGATGGTTTTGCGCGGGGTTTTATTCAAATATATTCGTAAAGCGGGAGAACCCCTCTTGCTATCGCTCGCCAGTCAACCGGTTTGGAGATGAGTAGGACGTTTGATTCAAGGTGGATGAAACTACTGGTGTTACAAAAGACTGCATTTGAGATGGATACTGGATTACTTGGAGGGTACAAGGAGACAAAAGTTGAAGATCAACTTTTTTTTACGAAGTCTTTTTTTACAAGTCTAAGCTGCCTCCTGTAATATTCTACAAGAGCAAAAAGTATAGCAGTGCACTAGAGGAGACTCTCCCCCTATTACAAGGTTGATATCGTGCCGTGCCAACAAGCTTGGCACGCGTGCCATTCACGCTACAACTCCTCTTGTTCCATTTGCCCCCATGAGGAGGCATCTGAGCCTCACCAGCGTGATAGCTGCCGTTTTGCATCGCATGATGCAAATAGTAAGCAAACGGAAAACTTTCTTCGCGCTGACTTCCATCCATTACGTAAGAAACGTATAATTTGTGCTTTCTGTCGCAGGCAATTTTTGGTAAAACTTTCCAGCCTCTTACGTACACATGAGATTTCAAAAAGTTAAAGAAGAAAAAAGGCTAAGTAGCTTTTGGTTCACGCTAGCTAACTGGAAGTACAAGCTCTTTCTGACTCAATAGGGGTTACTTTATCTATAGTCTTAAAAGTGAGTTGTATGGCGTTACAGACATTCATTACAAGAATATGACTATCAATAAAATTTTATTTGCTCAATTTTAGGGCGAAAATATGGGAGAATTTTTTATATGAGTTCCAATCGCTCTGTAGCAAAAGCGCCGAAACCACAATCAAGATTTATATAGAAATTTACGCAAATTGAGTACAGGCTGAATATTCTGCCTGTATTCTATGTATTCAACTGCTCCATTCACTATGATAATTAATACGAGTAGGCTAAAGTACGCGTGCACAGATATGGCTAGTCTCTCGCAGTAATTTATTTTTACCAGTGAATCACGACTATGCGTCTTCGGTGCTCTTATTGTAACAATGAATCCTTGTTATTGTAGGAGAGCAACCATAAACGTTTGACTTGCAAATCTACGTGCTGTAATGCAATAATACTAAAATACGGACCGGTAAACTGACCTAGGTCTTCTTCTGGCACTCGCTTACTTGGGCGAAAGGATCGCAACTACTCTGTGACAACTCATTTAACAACGAATAATTTTTCACCAACGACCGCAACTTCCAATTCTCGTAGGGAAAAAAATTCGACTCTGAAGTACAACAAAACAACTATAGGCAACCAAAAGTTCATTTTAGGAGGACATACATTTGGAGCAGTGAACTGCTTTTCCTCTTTCCGTTTTGATGTTATATTTTAACGAACTATTTTAGCGGTTACCTAAAGGAAAAGACAGCTATATCCCATGACCCGAAGTTTGTATCCCTAATGTGGATGAACAACCCCACATCCCGTGCACGGGACGGACAAGAGTGAGACAGACGGTACAGTGGTAGGTGAACTACATAATGTTGAATGACTTCCTGTGGTCATCTCTCAACAATAGCGACGATAGAATGGAACGTGAGAGCGGTCAGCAGCCTGCCCCTAGCCAAAGCCCCTAAGGAGTACCACACGACAGTGCACTCGGGAATTCTTCGGTCTCAGATTTAAAACCGTGAATCTATAACGTCCTCGAATTGACGGCACCGGAGCTAGCACTCTATGATGTAGGAGCTTTCTGTATTGTATTTTTTTTCTCAATGGCAGTGCCTGCTACCATTCATAACCTGAAACATCCCCATTGAAGGGCCGAGGAAGCTAAGGTGTTCCTCCGGATGTGCCTCATCTGGCGAGCCTAACAACGTCTCTCGGCTGCTCTGTGGGCCACTTTGTCCCAGAAGCTGAGCCAGGGGCTAAGCTTGTGGCCATCGTCGCCTCCGCAGGCAAGCACTTACCTGAGAAAACTCGCCACTAGCCAGGTTATTCGGACTTATTAAGTTGCTCGCCGAGTTTTTCCACCATGCACGACTTGGCGATTAGGTAACTCTTCACAAGATTGCCTTCCAACTAGTGGGTGATTGGTTTGGATCATGACTCGAGAGCCCCTTGGGACGATCATTAACTCTTTTTTTTTTCCCAATAGACCCATGAGTTCTTGGGTTCCAAGAAGTCAAAGAAGAACGCCGGAAGAGAGAGAAAAAAAACTGGTTTAGATGTTGAAAGCAACAGATAAGCAGCATCGTTTTAGGTGGAAAGGGATGAGTTCTAGGTTCGAGGATGGATGACTTTGATAATAGCTGGAGTCGGTTCGGGTCCCGCATCCTGCCCAGCGTCTTCAAGGTAGAAAGATTAGGGAGGGGAAGGAGAGATAGAAGACAGAGAGAGAGAGAGAGACCTTTCGGTGGCTCTAAGGATGGCTGATTTTGGCTTAGCTTGAGAGGAGGGTGGGCGAGATCAAGACCAAGGAATATAGCAGGTGAAAAAGCGAAGTGTATGTTGGTTTCTCTTTAGGTACTTCTGTACTACCTGGGCGTCGTTTCCGTTGCCACAGGCCGTTCCCGTCGTCGGGAACGTCTCAGGGATCTTGAGCGTGTAGCCTTCAAGGTTGCTCGGGAGGCCTGTTAGGACCTGACTCTCGAATCTGGCCAAATTAAACAGCGTCTTGCATCCATTGAGGGCAGGAGTCTTGCCCCCGACACGAAACTGCGAAAGGCAGTCCACTGTGCATATCTTAGGCTGCGGTCCCACTAGCCGAATAACCATGGTTATTATAACCTTTTCCTTGGAAATCTCTCACTTTTCCTATTCCTGGGACAGCGATTTCCCTAGAAAAGGTTATAATAACCACGTTTATTCGGCTAGTGGGACCGCAGCCGTAGTCAGTCCGCAAAACTGAGGGTTGACGTATTTCTGCCCAAGAATAGAATGATCTGAGTGTAACCTGCCGTACGTATAGTACAGTACACTACAAGTCACCCGCGCGTCTACAGCACACGTTCTCCGCCTACGGTACCGTACGCGTGTCTCACCTCTTCAGCTTATCGGAAGCCTTTCTGGTGGAACAAATACAGTTTCATCTGGACACAAGTTTCCTTTTGCCCTATTAGAACTTCGCCCCTTTGAGTCAAGTCCGGTACAGTTGGGTTTTATGTCAATATTAGCAACTTTTAGCTCAAAACTAACTCTATGTTCGAGTTTACTTGGTGGGGTGGAAAAGAAAAGGAACCCAAAGGTTGATAAAATGCCAGCTTGTTTGGAAACTTTGGCCGAGTCAACCGAAAGTACCGCAAGTTATCTGCATAAAACCAACAAGATTCTACAGGACCGATCCTAATGTTCTGTACGTCTCCTCTTCCAGGCTAGCGGTTAGATTAGACTTTTTTTTACGGTTTTGTGCATCCTGGAAACTCTTCCTCTCTATCTCCCGGACACTTTAATTTTTGTAATCAATTTTCCTCCTTGGTACATCATCGTTCCCATGTGCTCTGTGTCGATGACTACGAATCAGTTAAGACTAAAAACCTAAACGCATATGTGCTCTCGACTCTTATCGCCTGGGAAATAAGAAACTCAGAAAACGAAAGAAATCCGCACCTCACAACTTTAATGAAAAAAAACAGAACATTAATTAAGAAGTAGGGAAACGTACATGCCTTCATATTGTGTACTCGCTCAGCGCTTTTGACATTTTCCCTTAAAAGAATACACACAAAGATACATAGTTTACTAGTAATATGAAGCAGAGCTGATGAAGTTGTCAAGGCAGAAATACTTGCAATTCATCATTTAATACGAAATGAAATGGTAATTGATAAAATTGTCAAATGGAATAATATTAATTGTAAGTTTTGCTGGAAATTGACACTTGTGAAAAATACAGTAAAGAAATCCGATAACGGATACAAGTTTACGTCAATATTATTATTTTTTCTAAAACGGTAAATATAAATTATCGTTCAGAAAATTGTGGATCATCAATTTACCGAATTTCGCAATTGTTCGCTCACTAATGTCGTACGAAGAAACATGATGAAATTCCAGCTTTTTACTTTTTCGATGAGCAGACGTGCTTATGGTACAGAATGCGACTTTGTGGAACATACTAATTTCACCACTTTAAAGAGCTGAGAAATTATAAAAATCTAAGCGTACGACTCAGACTCCTAAAAACAATCTGAAAACCTGCTACGGCAAAGTCACATTGGCAGGTGTGGCACAAGATAAGATCAGCATCCCATGTTTTCTCCCCTTTTCCTCGATCTTTCCCTTTACACTTTTCCAACTTCAGCTCCTCTCGTTCGGCCGAGGTGTTGTCACCTCGGTTCTGGCCAGAATTGGTAACTGATTAGGTACTTTTCTTTTGAATCCATTAAATGACGCAAATATACACAATTATAACTATTCTTTATTCCTTATTTTTATCATTATCGGGAATTACTCGTAACTTATCCTAGTTAGCTAATCCCGGACGTGACCGAAGCACATTACATCGTGTTATTGCGTACGGTGCTGGAAGAGATGTAAACTCGTGCGTTCTTGTGGGTCCTGCTTTCACACCTACCGAGTTCGCACTAGAAGTATAGGAAGTATCGTATCCTTTTTTTGTGTGTGGCCCGGCCTCGGTTTGTTTTGTTTGACAGGCCGCCTTTATATCCGTAAGAGAATTCTTTCTGACAAGGCGAGTTGTTCTCGTTGGGCCTTTACGGAGATGGAAACGAGAGTATTGTGGTTTGCTGGTACTGTAGATAGACACAGAAGAGAGCACACAGGACGCCTTTTTTCCCCGTTTGGGGCTTGTTGGGGAGTTTGCCACGAGTTGGGACAGGGGGAAGTGTACCCAAGACATTCAGATAGCGCGGAGACCCCGACCTGTGCGGACACACGATTCTGCAGGTGCTCGTACTGAAAAGTTCTTCATGTGGGTGCTTGCCTTTTATGACTGATTAGCTGGAAACGTGGCAACTTGGCCCAACATTCCAAAGCAAGACAGTTCGACACTTTCCGTGGACTATAAACCATCTTGAAAACACCCGAGTTAAACCCTGCTCGACTTCAGTGACCCTTGTTTACACAAACGTTGAAAGCAGAAACACTGTGGGCCGGAGACTATATTAAGCTTGGTGATTTAACACATCTACCTGGGAAGCACTATTAAAAGACATTTGCTACTGCTACAACGGTACTGATCCTACCCGGATGGTGAATAATTGGAGTAAGTCTGACATGCAAATCAATTCTTTCTTCAGTTCTTCTTTGACTTTCGAATCCATGTGCGGTTTCTGTGTTGTCTATTTCTAAATGATGGTTGGGTTGTGGGTTGGGTTTGAACGAGAAATGTGGTACGTGAGTCAAGACTTGCGGTACGCTAGAAATCAAGAGTAAAAAAAACACGACGCCAGGTACGAAATGGGTCTCGGGTAAGATTAGGCTTTATCTGGTACACGGGCATGGGAATTAAAGCCAAGACAAAAAGTGGCCCGGGAGATTTTTATATTGGTGCTTCATTAGCACTAGGCAAAGGTAAAACAGTGAGCGCCAGAACAGGTGAGAAAATGGGGGAAGGACGCCAGGTGATACTTTTACCTATCGCGTTGTCTTCTCATTGGGAAAACATCTTGTGTGTATCTGAAGGCGTTCAGGGTCTTCGATAGGCTACACATAAGACGTTACAAAGGGGAAGAAGAAGAAGGAGGACGAGGAGGAGGAGACCAAGTACGAAAGCTAAAAGGTGTGCTGCTTCAGCAACCAAGGATGACAATTTCCGGTGCTACCGCCTTTTGCCCGGCCATGAGTCTGCTACTGTTGGCGGCTCATACTTTTTCTTCGTCTACCTGGGCCTTCGGGAATATGTATGTTGCAAGAAAGCTTCCTCTCATTCTGACAAATCTCGAGCAATTCCTGAGGAATTGTGTTCTAGAGGGGACGGATGGCTTGCTTTAGCCTTCAGCAGAAAATATGGAACGCTTAGCTAAGGATTTCAGAAATAGTCAGGTGTTACATAAACAGGGATGAAAGTTAAAAAGATTTGGTGCTCCCGTTATTTTTTTCCTGCGTCTATTCATCTCGCGTTAATAGCAGTTAGCGTTTCATTCATCACCTGAGCCGCGTAATACGGGGCACTCTCCCTGTAATGAAGATGAGGACCCCACCCTGTATGCACACACACACATACTACTCGCAGGTGACCACGCCCTGGGCTGTCGGAAAGATGAGGGAGGAAAAGTTAGCTCTCAGAGATGTCCATTCTCGTTCCCCACCCCTGCCACCCTCCTTCTTCACACTCTCGTTTTTTTGTGTGTACTTCTAATCGCCCTATGTTTTCTTATGTTCTTTTCTGTCTCTTTACCCCGATGGGTGGTCTTCAGAGGGTGAGATCCTCACCCCTGAGGCGTGTCCTTTTTGTCCTGTCTCGCCTTTCTATAAGGGGGTTAACCTGAGCTTAGTGGGTAGTTTGCGCCCTACAATGAAATGTCACCAGACATTGTTGGGACGCAATCAACAATGCATTAACCAGGGTGGTGGTGTATTACCCCTGATGGGAACTGCACGCTATACCTGACTTCATTGTTACCGAAATGCCATTGTCGCAAAATTGTAACCGATGCTAATTTACAGTAAACTGTAAAGCGGTATGGCAAGCATGGCGATCCGTGAAATCACGACGGTGGTCTGTTTACCAACACATTGAAGGTTCCGATTTTTGATTGTTGCTCGAAACTCATTTTCGCAGAATTAGGCACTGTGGAAATTACACAACTGAAGTTCGAAACATCTATTGACCGACGACGAGTGGCCCGAAACAAAGACAAAGAGAGAGCGAGCAATGGTATCCTGATTAAGTACTCAGGAAAATGGTTATCATAGCGAGAATTTTATGATGAGCAAATTCCGGCAGCTTTCTTTATAGTTTGAATTTGAAATTAATTCGAAAGCCTAATGACATCTTCAGCGAGTTTTGAATAACCCGGAGCTTCATTGATTATTTCGTTGTCTCTGTTTCTCAGCTTTCCATGGCATGTGTTCCAAGGGGTCCGCGATTAGGAATGATAACTTTCGCAAAATTCAAAAATCTTTGATTGGAAAGACATACAAGGAAGTGGGAGGAAGGAGGGAGGGAAGGAGCATAGGTTGATAGAACTGTATGACTTCACATCCTTTTTTCGCCCCAAGAAAGCAGAGCTGTCTCATTCCTTAGCACAGCATATCATCGGACAAACTGATAACATGTGTGTACTTCTTTAACGAAAGCGGATTTGGTTTATGATTTGATGGTGGTTGTTTTGCTTGCTTTTTGTAAAAGGAGGGGGAGGCAGGATGCTTAGTCACTCACTGCAAATCACAAACGGAAGAAAAAAGTTGAACCACCCGAAAAATCGGTCATTTTTAAAAAGCGGTAAATTCGAAACGCCTAATTTCTCCAGTTCGTGCTTTACCAAGTATTGACACCGGAAACAAGTTTAGGTTTTTCCCTACCCTTTTAACGTATGCCGCCTCGCAACTCGTTCACCAAAAAGCTGTCCGCCGCCTTGGGAGATTTCCTTACTTCAGGGCGGAAAAACCTGTACAAGCTCCGACGGGCCTGCGAAACAATTGCCAATTCACTGACACCTTCCCAACCCTTGCCGACATGTTTTCGCTGATTATTTGCACAAGCACGAGATGCTTTGAACGTGCAGATTTTGACGACCCAGACAAATTCTTGACGTGCCAGTTTCTGATTGGGAAGTCCGTCAGCTTCATCATTCCCACTACAAAAGCCTGAGACGCTTCGTCTTAATCGCTTTCTTCATTCAAAAGTAGGAATGCGGGAGGAATCTTATCCGCCACAGTATCTTCCATTATATTTTGGTCTTGATATACTCCGTCTTCGTTTGTTTGCAAAGTTCCCTTTCTTTTGTACCGCTTTACAATAGTGGCCCTCTTCTTCTGCTTCTCCGTCTTGTGCATTAGCACCCCCGTTCGAAACGAGGGTAAAAAAGATAGCGATGGTTGCGTTTTCTCGGCACGCTTCACACCTGCCGTTTGCTGCGCAGCAGACCTTTGCAGATTCAAAACCTTGAAGACCATTTACCCCTCATTTAGCCCTTCAGGTTTTTCGTCTTCTGCGTTCTTCCATCAGAACGAGGGTTAGAGGGAAGCTACGAGAAGAATCCTCTTCCTTTCGCTCCCGATTTCTTTGTCAAAGAACATAACAATAGAAAGCCGAAGAGGTCCTCCTCAACTACCAAGAAGAAGAAGAAAAAACTCCACCATTGGTAAAAGCGGCAGCTGCTTTGCGGTACGATCCTTTGGATAGGGACGTTTTCTTGAGCAGGGCAGCTGCGTCGCGTCATCTGCGAGCATCCATATCGTCATGTACTAAGACGTTGTGTCGAGTCGGGTTGAGCGCGTTCTCTTATATCAGTCCCTCGTAGCTTTCTTTATACGTATACATTCTAACCTTCGGCTTCCCCCTCCCTTTTTGCATTCGATCAAAAAGTCCAGGTGCAGCGTCTTGCGTATATGCAACGCATTGTAACCTGAGCAGAAGTTTAGGGATGTCTTGCAAGAAGCCGAGCAGCTGCAACAAGAGCCGATCTGAGTAAGGTAAAAGTCCACCCTCGCACTTGAAGAACGCCTTCTTAGGATGATAAAGAACTGCAACGACGAGAAGCACAGGAAGGGGGGGGCCTAAATTTTAGCTATGAGTTTAATAGAAAAAAGGTAGAGCGAAGCAGATGCAGCATCTGGCCTATGCATCTGTCCCAAGCTCCAGCACCGCCTCTTTCCCCTCCTTGGAGCTATTATTAAGGCTCTAGTCTACCTTTTACCCTTAAATATAGGTACCTTTACCTCTCTCTCTTTCTCCGTGTCCAAGACGCTGTGTTTGCTTCTAGTATAACAGAAGCCCCCAGCAGCATCTGCATCGACATCTGCTCGACGCGGAGATCCACCAACGGAGAAGCCATCAAGCCCACCTTGCTTCAGTGGAAAAAGACGTTGCTTCAGAGACCTCTTTTCCTCCTTTTATGCCAAGTGTGGCCTTAGTATTCCAACCCAAAACTCATTCAACGCGTTACTCACATCTGACGCTGGGATCTCACGCATGAGAAGAAACACTTTCGCTTTCTGTGACTGTAACGCTTTTTATTAGTGTAATTGGGAGCAGTCCCGTTTTCCCCGGCTTGCATTGTCGAAGAAGCGTCTTAAAATAAGAACAGAGCCGTATTGAATGGATAACAAATGAAGGGGGGGAGGTCGTTTGGGTTTGGTGGGAAAATCGTGGCGAGTAAGTCACCTGTATAGACGTGGGGGTGAGGTGAGAAGGGGGTGTGATGGTAGGAAGCAAAGAGCTTTGGTGGTGTTATGCATGCATATTCAGTTCAAGGGGGTGCCGGCTGGGAAAATTGACCGGCACCTTTAACTCGCACATCCAAGGTGTTATGTTGTGTTTTGGAGGCAGAGGTAGCCGGTTGCTATAGCAACGGCCAGGTAGTTTATTACACGCTAACACATATAGAGTAACATGTCTCTTCGGACCGTCCGGTCCTGTCCGTTCTGGTGTGCGGCACTCGGTATCGAAGCCAAAAAGAACAGTAACGAGTTAAGAGACAGGAGTGAGTGAGAGAGAGAGAGGGAGAGAGAGAGAGCAGAGGGCGAGAAATATGAAAGGGAGAGAAAGAGAGGAATTATTTCGGCCCATTTGTCAGGGGATCTACTGAATAATAAAAGGGCGACTTTATCGGACTGACGCCTTGGCAGGAGGGCAGAAAGAGGCAGGCAGGGGCAAAGCAGAGAGAGGGTAACACAGGTGAAATGGGAAGGGTGAAAGGAAAATGAGTGCGAGTGTTGCTGCTGTTGACCTATGCTGGGAAAAAGCATGGACAGGTGATCAGAGGGGGGATACGATGGGGCTAAACAGAGCAGACGGGAGAGAAAAGGGTAGGAAAGCCAAAATAGACAGAAACGGGAGAGCTTGAAATGCTCAAATCCGTTAATTAGTTCCCCTGTTATACTTTCATGGTTCAGTTTGCGTTGCAACTCCGTTCATTTTTCTCTCTGTTAATTTATTTTTGTAAGATTTCGTAATTCCATTGAATGTTTTATTTTTAATTGTAATTTAATTTTTGCTTTAAGACAAGCTCCTCTATTTATTTTGCTTCCTTTTATTCCTGTTAATTCCGTTATTCCTATCTCCTCGTATACTGTACAATTCAGACATTAATTCTGTTTCTATAATATAATAAACTTTTAAAAAATTGTAGTACTCATATCATATTTGTTAAATTTCATTTATTTTGCTTTAAGGAACAAGAAAATTGTAGTTTAGTTCTCGCGGTGGAAAAGTTATTGATTCTCTTCCCTTGCGACGTCAAAACTTGATCCAAATAGTGAGGGTTTGGGGTGGGGGCAAATCTTGGTTCTTCTACTGCGCATGAAGATCTTGAGTCGCGAGGAGCCATTTGTGTGAATTCTGATTCGTCTGCTGGGTGTCGTCTGGTTTGCGCAAGTACTGTCATGCGGGTCTGTGTAGCCATTTTCTATCTTCCAGTGGAAGAAAACTATCCCCGTAAAGATGTTGGTATAGTAATTAAAGCGCAGATTAGGTCGTAGCAGGCAGGCAACATATGCTAAAATGATGATGGCAGGCAGCAAGGTCAGTTGGCATGACAACCTAAACTGCTGTGAAGCAACTTTCAGTATTGATCAAACCACTGGAAGTCTTTCATAGGATGAATGGATGCGGGATTTAGACATTGTTACACCTTGCAGGTGGAATAGGCTCTTGGGATAAAAAAACAAAACGAATTTAGCATCTAAATTTTCCGCTTAACCCGGATCTTTTTGGTTTAATGAGTCAGATGGCCTTGTATACTTTAATCAGTTTGAAGTAAGACGAAGGTTGCAATCCTAATACCATTACAGTTTTAATCGCCTGAGAAACGAGCCAGAGAAGACAAGATTGGACGTGAAATTCTTAGCATAGTTCCTGGAGTATGCAACAGTTTCTAGCTCTCGGAGAAAGAAAAAGTGAAGGGGGTGGGTCATATAGGCAAAACGAAAACAGCAACAACGAAATTCCCTCAAGATTCGTTAAACCAGTTCGTTATTGGAGATCCTCCCTGCCTTTTTGGAGTAGCATCACATGACGGAGTAAAAGTTCGACTTTCTTAGTGAGTGTATGCAAAGTTGCAGTCGTCGGTGCATCATTCCAGTTCATTCAGTTTCTCTGAACAGTTCAAAGACGTTTCGAAGGACGGAAACAGAGCAAAAATCTTGGGGGATTTTTCAGCGTGTCAGAGTGAGTCAATTTGCAGTGCGTGAGTCAGACGGTGCGTTGTTAAGGTGGGGAGAGTTGGTTGCTGTTTTTGTTAATCTCGAGTTGGCATCAGAGGTGGGGATGTTCTTTCTTCTGGAAGTTTCCAAGTGAAGCAAGAGAATCCGCCAGCGAGAGCAATCTAACTGCGCGTCATTAAAAGGGGGGTTACAGGTGAGGTTTCTTAGAATATTTGGTCCATTTCAGCTTATTTGTCGCCTCTTGGCTACGTGCAAGTCTGCCCATTTAGCTCGCGTGGTATCAACCGTGTCTAGCGAAGAGCCCTGTATTGCAGAGAGAGCGTGGTACTCTCCAGAATTGTATTGGAAAGGTCCTCTAAATCTTTTTCAGCCCAAAACGGCAACGAAAGGCCATCATCTTAGGTACCCTATCATAGCTAATCGTCTGCTACGGATTACTTAAAATCGAGATTAGGCAACTGGTAAAGGGGGGTACAGGAAAAAGTTTCCTCCTCCCGAGGGGCATTGAGTTTGTCCGCGTATCAACCTTTCGCATTAAGAAGGCCATAGCCATTTTCATTGTTGCACCAAACACAGTTATCAAAACTTGGAAAGCTTGAAAATGGATATTTTAGATAGCACAAAACTCACTAGCCCATCTTGATATTGTGAATCGTGTAATTCAATAGTAGAAAGGAGTTGTTGCCTGATTTGTGAATCAGGCTTACCACTAGGGAACTCGCAGGAAGTATTTAGCAATCCTCGATGCCATTACCAAAGCGTTATAAGCTGGTGTAAATTAAGTTTTTGCTTTCAAGAAGAAGAAGCAGTAAACACAAGTGTGCTAATCATGTTATTTTTCGTTTCGCGCAGGTTATTGACGCCTAATGATGCGCATCACATCCGTCCATTCTCCAGGACATAGCGACATGGCTTTGCCAATGGATCATGTCCATTCACGTACAGCAGGTGAATACTTCTTTTTGCATGAGTTTCAGACTAAGTTTTCTTTTTAGAAAAATTTCGTAAGTCTCTACCACAAAATGGGATGGTAATTTTAACCAACTCGAATATTATTATTGATTCTGATGAGGGACAATTTAAAAGGGCACCCGAGAATGACGTAATTTGCATCTTTCGAGTACCAGGAGGACTTGACGTCAACTTAAGCTGATGTGTAGTTATGCTGAAATTGATCCGTTGAAAACCCGAGACGCTGCGCGCTATTCTTTCTCCTTCTCACGGACTTTTAGGAAAGAAAAGGAAATTAAGTCATCGGATAGATTATAGGATGACACGCTTCCCCTCAAGTTTGCGTATGTTTAAGCATGTTAATTAGTACCTGCCAAGTTAGCATCCTTGTAGGGGAAATCCGTGTCTTTTTTTCCCGGTAAGAAAACGTGAAAGCAGGTAGATTCCTCTTCGCTTAGCCAGTTTCCAAGTCGGATGTTGGATCATAGCACTAGGGCACCGGAAGGAAAATCTTATGCAAATGAAAACGCTTTTGGTCAAGGCGTGGTATGGACTATGTCCTGTGTGTTTTTCTGCATGCCAAGCGAACTAGCAATGCAAAGATAACCTGTCCAACCGGCTCATTTTGACATCCCAGTTTCCTTGGAGCCGGGACTTTTTTATCAGCGATGGGCACTTAAGTCGTGAAAGGTGACGACGGAGATGATTCAGACCCCATGGCATGCACCTGTGTGCCCAATGAGGCAAGCCAAAACGTTATACGCCCTCGTGCAACTTAACCGACAAACGGTGCAACGAGCATACCGGACCAAACACGGTTCTGCCGGCCACACTTTTCGAACAAGTGGCGGTGTTCAACGTTCCCAATGTTTTATTGTATTCCGAGTATTATTTCCACGATTAAAGGACCAAAAGGTCTACGGGGGGGAAGTCCTTGGTCAAAAAGCTCCCAGTTGCTTAACACGACGGGAAATATTTCATATTTATAGTCGCATCCCTTACGGAAGCGAGAAAAGCGGTCTTTGCGGGAATAAATTCATCTACGGAAACCGCCCTTGTTCGTTGGCGTTTTTCCTATTACGTCTGTTGAAATGCTAGATAACGCGCCAAAAGGAAACGCGGTATGGCGAAGGGGAATGACTCGTCCGTCCTTATTCTTGGCTCTCTTAGAAAGACGCTGTAATGCAGATAAAGAAGTTTACTAGGGAAAAGGAAAAGATAGAGGGATTCCATAAAAGTTACCTCTGCCGCAAGACTTATCTTGTACGGAAAACGGCTACTTAGGTCTCATACGCTCCTCCTCTTTTAGCACCTCGGTGCCCCTTCCTTTGCATCACTTCCGCTAGCTTCCCTAGCGTCTTGGACTGCTTGGACAATGCTAAGTCCAGTCCTGACGTCATTCATAGTCAAACACTGCGTCAGGACTCTGCAACCGCCGCACTGAGTTTCCCCTATCTCGCTGAAGAGGGGGATTGGCCCACTTCAGGAGGTGATGGCTCGGTTCGTCTTGGCGTAGCACGAGTAGCTCAGGTTGAGACTTGCCTCAGTAAAAACGTTCGGGTCCCTCGACCGTTGCGAGTCAGACGTTACCTTATCCTCGTGGAGTGAAGACGTGCCTCTTGGGATGAGTCACATCGTTGATCCTATTGCATAGTCAAGTTTCGACCGTACAGTTTTATTTTTTGTTTTCTTACTCTTGTGAGTGTGCCGTGAGAAACTTTATTTCAAGCGAAAAGCTTGACGAAGAATGTGTGGATTAGGAGTTTATTACAAACGTAATTCATTGTTACTATTCATTCTTTTTTCGTAACACTCGTTCGTGCTTTTTTATACAGTTGAATATGGTGCAGTTGTACCATTAAAACAGTGAAGTGAAATATTGTGTAACTAATTATATTCTTGTGTTTTTAGAGTGTGATAGCCCACCGAAAGCATTTGATGCAATGATTGCGGATGCTTCAGCAAATATGCGTCCAGAAACTACTTCGACGGTGACAGTGAACATGACAGCCAATACAATTCCGCTAAATTCCACCACAGCCTTAGTGGGTGCCCGGAAGCGTAAAGCATTACGTGTCATTAAGCATCAGGTAAAGTTATTTTTTTTCCTGGGCGCAAAGCGGTAGAAACGTCCAGAGCGACGCAAGAGATAACCGTTGAGTTTGTGGTAACAAAACGTGTGCAATTTTCTTACGTTTTGATTTTGTATCAGGTGGCTGTATCGTCTCAACGTGAAGACTCGCAACCCATTTCCGTTTCGGTTTCGATGGATCAGCAGTCGGTTTTATCGGATTCTCCTTCGGGTTCCAGACGGGGAACTCCCGATTCTGACGGCGATGATGTGGATGCGTGGTCATCGCTATCAGGAACGTCGGGCTCACCGCGTTCCCATGCTTGTCCACTTTGCGGGAAGCTTCTGAGCTCGGGGAGTTCCTTAGACCGACACATGTTGGTTCATTCCGGCGAGCGTCCGTTTAAATGCAAGCATTGTGGCGCTGCCTTCAATACCAACGGTAATATGCACCGACACACGCGTACGCATTGCGCTGCGCTCAAAGAGCAGCATCAAAACCCAACTGTCACCCTCCACCCTAACTCAGCCCAAGAGTCGGACAATGATTCCGACGATCATAGTCATTCCAGTTACCATTCCGAAGCTTCTTTAGCGTCCAAGCGACGAAAGCGCCATTCTAGTAGAGACCACTTTGACTTAAAACAAGCTAGCAACTACCAAGAGAACGACGAAGATGACGACGAAGAGGTGGAGATGGAATGCTTGCGCAGCTCCTCAGCCGCGGATAAGTCGAAAGAAGCCTTTTTCTCCGTTTTGGACCTGCAGATCGGCCACTCCCCGCAGCATGTCTCCACCACCCGCTTCACACCCCAACCCCCTGTTTCCCCTGCTGCCGCTGCGGCCCAGAAACTTGAAGACGATTTGCTCGGGCACGAGGAAGACGACCCTTTCTCGGCGCATCTGCGCGAAATGAAAATGCGCGGGGAATTCCCGTGCAAGCTCTGTACGGCCGTTTTTCCCAACCTGCGGGCGCTCAAAGGCCATAACCGAGTGCACTTAACCCATCCACCCTATCGATGCAATCTGTGTCCGGTGGTAAGTTCTGACAAGGGAGCTTTAATTCGACACATGCGCACGCATAACGGCGAACGTCCCTACGAATGTAAACTTTGCCAATTTGCCTTCACCACCAAAGCCAACTGCGAGCGCCATCTACGGAACCGCCATGGCCAAAATACCCGCGATCTACTTAAAGCGGCCATTATCTACCACGCAAACGAGGATTCCTCTGTCAACAAACCTTTAATTGCACCATCGTCGCCCGAATTCCGCACCAGCCGCGGTGACACCCACCCCCACCCCTTTTCCTCCCTCATGCAAGCTTTTTCTCTTGCTAGCGAGTTGCAGAACCAACGAGGTTCGCAGTACGATGAAGATGAAGACACAGAAGAGGAAATGAAACGCGAGGAGCACTTTGGAGGCGACGAAGAGGAAGAAGACTTGGCAGAAGACACTTTTCAAGACGCGCCCTTAGATCTAACTGTCGACGTCTTGGATTTGAGCAAGAAACGCGAGGCTGCTAATGGCCCGCCCGTACGGCCCAAAACGCCCACTTCCACCTCGCACTACACCCACCAACCCGCGTCGGTCAATGAAACTGCCTCGACGCCTGCGAGTTCCAACCAGACGCCTTTGCACATCTCACCCCCTTCCGGTCTCACCCCTTCTTCCCTTTTCATGCCCTCTTTGCCCTACTTTGGCTCCCCCTTTGGTCACCACGCTTTGCCCTTCTTTTACAACCCGTCACCGTTTGCGGGTTTGGAAGCTAAAACGGGTAGTATGGAGGAGAATGCTCGGTATCCTTCTGGAAATTTGGATTTGTCCGCTTTAGCTATCGCAGCCGCCCACCACGACGCGCTCCGCCAAGCTCACCAGCAACAACTTGCCAGCGACAGCGGTCTACTGATGCCGGTGAGCTCCGCTAACGTGGCGCACTCTACGCCAGTAGTCACTCCTTCCACACCGGCGTCGGTTAAGAGCCACTCCAAGGGTGGAGTTGAGGAAGAAGATAAAAATTCTTCGGCGTCAGTCAAGATGGTGATTAAGAATGGCGTTTTGATGAAGAAACAAAAGCAGAGGCGGTACCGTACCGAAAGACCCTTTGGCTGCGAACATTGCACAGCTAGATTTACCTTAAGGTCGAACATGGAACGCCACATCAAGCAACAGCATCCCGATGTATGGACCACGCGACCCCGGGGGGCGAGACGACTGGGCGGAGCACCGGCGAGTTTGCTTGAACTGACGCCCGACTCGTGCTCCTCGAATGAAGTGTTAAGGAAAGAGTCGGTCATGAGCAGTAAATTGGCCATTTCGGACAGCGTCCGGCAAGCGATTACGCAGCAATTGAAGATGAAACGCGAACAGCCTAAAGAAGACGATAAGCGCATGGAAGAGGAGGAGCATGACCAAGAAGAGGAAGAAGAAGACGACGGAGAACTCGTGATTGACGAAGATAAAGAACCAGCGGTCGTATCCAGCACGGTACCGCATTCGCATCCCGGCACGACGGGGCCCGCCCATCACAGGGAAGAAGATTTGGCCAGTGTGGACAAATTGTTGATCAACGCCGTAGCCCACAACTTTCAGAGTTATTTCCAGCGCAATGGAGAAGAAATGGCACCAGAAGACGGTGCGGGCATGGCGGAAGATATGGAATGCACCAGCAGCGAGCACTCGGGTTCGGATGACAGTACGAGTCACAGAGGCGAACAAGATAGCTCGAAACCGGCGAAAAAGAAGAGCGCCTACTCATCCGCCCCTCATCGAGTGGCTTGTCCATTTTGCGCCAGGAAATTTCCCTGGACCTCGTCCTTGCGGAGACACATTTTGACCCATACGGGCCAGAAACCTTTTAAATGCCCGCAGTGTCCGCTGTGGTTCACCACCAAGTCCAACTGCGATCGACATTTGTTGAGGAAACACGGCAATAATAATGATTATGCGGCAGCGGCAGCTCGCAGCGTTCCTGATCGCCCTTACAAATGCGATCTGTGTCCGTCGTCGACTTTCTCGTCGTCGGATAATCTCAAGAAACACCAAGACTCGAAGCACCAACATTACTGCGGAGGCAGCGAAGGAGGCAGTTCAGGGAGTCGCACCACCTCGCCCACCACTTCACTATTAGCCGATGAAGAGGGTGACGCTACTGTGGTGCATTAACGTTATCTCCAAAGTAAGTTATTTTTGCTGAATTGCTTTGAATTGAAATGCTGAAGAAAGATTGGATACTAATACTATGTCTTCTTTTTAGGACGTTTTCTTCTTTTGCGGGTGTCGTGCCTCGTGGTAATCAAAGTTACCGTCAGCGTGCATTGTTGCTACTTACTACGTACTGTAAACGTACATTCCTCCCCGTTGATCTCTTTTTTTTGGAACATACCATGGAAACGGGAATTTTCGTATGCTCAGATATAAAAGTCACGCGAGCGGAAGATTGATTTCCCTTTCTCCCTTGCGACTAAACGTCAAAACATTCCCAGGATCTCCCAAGAGTTTGCAAAAAAAATAATACCTTAATGGTTTACTTAGTCATTTATTCCAAAGATTGTTGCAAACTAAATGGGAAGAACGGTTTTTATGTGTATAGTAGAAAAGAGAGCTCCAGCTTTTTTGGGTGTAGTAACTTTTTAATTGTTAAGGTTTTTAAACGCCGTCCTTTTTGCGTACTGTATTGTAAACAGGTCTGTACGGTTTTCGTGTGTGGTTTGTACAGACATTGCAACACGTTTCTCTTTGGGTATATCGTATAGCAATGGTTTTTGCTTGCAGTGCTAATTTCTTGTCGGTTTGAAAACTGGAATATCGATATGGTCGCTATTTTGGTACATTACTTGTAATATCTGTCCCTATTTCCCTTGCAAGTCAGCAATTAATCTGGACAATTATTCCCAGAAAGGTCAGACTTTTTCATACATAACATTCCAGTAATGTGGGTCGAAACCAAATTCAGTTTTCTGGTACGGGAAACTAAAGTGAGTTTAGTCTTTTGAGTTGGTGGTTTTGCTCCCGTGTACAATTTACCTCGAGAGAAAAGATGGTACAGAGGCTACTTTTGACTATGTCCTTGCGCTGGAGCTTTAATTAATCCCCCTCCCTTATTTATGGAAATTTTTTATGTTGTATACTAAGGACACTTCGGTAACAGTGTTAAAAAAGACTCCCTTTTCCTAATTATTTGCTGTCAGACCAAAGAATAGGGAGCGGGGACATTCTACTCTCTTCCTTATTCTATTTATAATTTTTCCCAAAATGGATGCTCTGTTTTTTGAGTATGTGGTGGCCACTTGCCTGATGCTACATTAACGGGAGACAATGGTCTCCAGTATTGATTCCCTGTAGTGACAATTTCGATGTTTGGAGTGACGCACCGTGATTTTTGCGAAGCTGTACATTTACATATTTCTGGCTCGTGTGTGATTTCTTGCTGTGTATATTGGCACACGTGGAAATTTAAAATTGTTTGAGAAATTTGAACCATGCGTTTTTACTACTGTATTTGCTTTTGACAAAGAATCTTCAAGACCAGTTGGTAGGAAACGTAGTTGGAATTACTATGGCTTTTACAAGAGGGTGCGGCATAAATACCTCCCGATTATTTTAAGTAAAAAAGATGTGAGGAATTCTAGTAGAGTTTTATTCAGATTTTTGTTTGCTTTTTCGTAAAACAGAAGGTAAGTCTCAAGTGGAACCGTTGTTTAACTAAAGAGTGCTAATTAAAAAAAGAATTACAGGAATATCAGCTCATACATCTGAGTAAAAGCTGTAAAATTATGACATTGTAAAGAAATAATCCGTGAACAAAGTATATTAACTGGCATTTTGTGCTTTTCTATATTCTGAAGTTAATCTTAGAGTTATATTTTTTTAATTAAACTCTAAAATACGGAACGTATGACTGAAGTACAGACATCTGACGTACACGCATTCAGTTGTACTTATCGTAAAGCATGGTTTCAGGTGATTGAAATTACATAGATTTCCCATTTCACATGACGCTGGTGTCTGCACTCACTAGGACATTTTGATTTCTCGGGACGGGGCGATTTGTTGAAGTACAGTGCTCGTTAAAAAACGGGCCCAACAAACGCCCTATACTATCGCCACGGCAGTTGCGTGAGCGGTGTCCCTCTTTAGCGTCTTTCGAACGTTTGTGCCACAAGGCTTCCTCCCAGTGGGGTGGGCGCTAGCACACGGCCGTTTGTTGAGACCGTTTTTTAACGAGTAGCCTACTGTGCAACACACGCAATGTACAGGTACGTGTATTACCCTTTTTGTCAAAAAGCTTAAGGCAAGATTGTGCTACATACGATGCAAGTTTCGTTCTAATTTGTTTTATGATGTAATGGTTGTAAATAAGGCGCCGTAAAGGAGGCTCTACAATCGGATTTAAAATTAGGCTTAATCCTTTTATCAGTATTGATATTTTGATCATTTGTTTCGATTTTTTTCGTATTATAAAAGTAAATTGCTTATAAGAAAACGCAGGGTTACTCAGTGACGGCCCTAACGTGATTTAATTTAATTCCAAATTATGTATGTGTCGGCTACTTTACTTGGAGATACAGTACAAGTTTTAAAATTTGGACATACTCCTAGTGCAGAAAATCAATCTGGGATACGTAAATGTACACTAAAGCGTTTCAGGTGCTGAAATTTTTGGACCCTACATTGAATAACATGGGAAAAACGACGACGTATGATGAAAACTTCTTCTAATCCCTTTCACCGTAAGGTAAATGAAAACCTTCACTTTTACTTTAGAAAAATATTCCTCAAATTCCAGGCCAAATTGATATTTCATGTTCCAGCGAAAAACAGTCCAGGTAAAATAGCTTGCCAACTACGTTGGTAATAATGTAAGTTAATACTAAGTGTACGTTCTGCAAATTAAAATTCCAGAAAAGGAGTGTTTTTACGAACTTCCATGAACGAACAAATTTCCATTGCAAATTGAAACCTATTGACAATGGAAAGTTCACCGTCATGCGCAGGGTACTGACAGCATGAATTTTCGTTCGTCTCCCACCTAGAGCTTTTATGAAAAAAATTCTTAACACAAAATCTTCATAAAATTTTATATGCTAAAACATCCCCTACATATTCAAATTTCCCATTAATATCCACGCCTTTACTTTTACCAACAACAAACAAACAAAAAAACTGGCCAATAGATAATTTTCTTATGTACACATTGCAATTTTTTTATTCTTCGGGTCTTGCTCTTCTTTCCTATTCCTTTTCGTTTCTATCTGACGGAAGGGGTCTCCTGTCGAGGCGGACTAAGTAATTCTTGTTTATCTCGTTCTCGTTCCCGTCCAGGTCTATAAGCTTCCAACAAAGCATCAACTCTTTCGTCCGTAGGTCCCCAGCGCGCATAACCCGCTTCGTTCTGCAGCCAAACAATAACCGTCCCATGAGCCGCTCTGACATTAAGTTCGCTTTTGGGAACAAGGTGCTGGAAACCATGACGATATTCATGCTCGTACGTGGGAACCACAACTTGACGTCTCTTCCAGGGCGAATCTTCCAAACGTCGTAATACCGGAGGCGCAGGATCACGCCATTCGGGGATGAGAACTATGAAGGACAGTGCTTCCGAGGAATCACTCAGCAGTTTCTCAAAATGGGACAACGCCGCTTCCATCAATTCTTCCGAGAACGGCGGATTCGCCTCGAAGGAGCCCGAAACAGCTTTCAACTCCAAAATTGGGCTAACAATAATATTATAAAGGTTATTGGTAACCATTCTTAGATAGTGAGCTCTACAAGTATTACTTACCCCCTAGACCCGAAGTAACCATCCGTATCCGGGAACGCTGAACAGTACTGTTTGAAATAACAATTCATGGGCGACGCAAAGCACTCAAACGATACTCCAAATTGCTTCTGCAAGCATTCGAAGACTGTTATTGGTAAGGCCCCCTGAGTGCCTGTCCCTTCTCCGGCCGCCATTCCCAAATAGGTATGATACCTTTTCAGAAGGCACCATACTCTCGGTAAGAACCATTCGAACTTTCGGTCGTCGAAACAGTTATAGCGGTACAGTTGCTCCTACAGTACGTTAAAAAGCACGCAATTGGTTTTCAATCACTTCAATCATTTAAAAAGTTATGGAAGAGTATTTAAAGAGTGCATTTTCAAGAATTAAAGAAACCCCTTACCCGACCTAACAAATATTCTACGATTAAGAACGAGTTCTCACCAGTTTCTGGAAATGAAGTGTATTGATCCTCACAGCGTCTCCTTTGTACCGTAACATAGTTTGGTCTTTGTCTTGGAGGAATTCGACAGGGGGAAGACGTGGACAAGGGGCACAAAGTTGCACAGGGTAGCACCAGACCTTCCTTGCATGAAGTAACGGTGGTGGGGCATCGATGTCTGCGGAAACAAGGAAAAATATGTGATATAAATTCCAAGATTATGCTGTTGTTTTTTAATGCGGCTACCTGGTAGTTCTTGCTCCTTGTACAATTCTTGCTGCTTGTCTTTAACTTTTTTTGCGTATTCACCAGACAATGTGTTGATTTTCAAACAAATGCCTTCTACGGAGGATTTAGCGGCTTCCGTTAAGTGTGGCGTGCACTGGCGCTGGGCGAAAATATGTTTTAATGACTTGCTTAAGATAAATTAAAGGAAACCTTACCTTCAAATGGGCTAACCGCTCCTGGAAATCATCATATGTCGCTCCAACCGTCTTTCTCAGCCATTGAAACGTATCTTCTACATTCCATTTGACAATTTTGCGACTTTCCGATGTGGCATTTCTTAAATAAAAAAAATAAAAAAATAGATCTGTGAATCAATAAAGGTGTCCGTCATCCAGACTCCAGTTCACGAAGCACATCCTCTACTAGAGTTTTACCTTAAAGGCTTCTACAATTGTCATATTCTGAGGAATTTCAACGCCACAATGTCAGCGTATAACAATTGTTGCCTTGTTCATTCCGTCCTTAATAAAGGCATTGATAAATTGACTAATATAACGTACAGTTGAGTGAAAAAAAGGGGAGCGCGCTTAAATGGCAGGTGCATGTCTAGGCACCGTCGAGCGCAGAAAGGCTGCAACGGCCGCGGAGTTCCCCACGTTGCCTGGATATGCCCACGCGCGCTATACCTCGTTACCCTGTCTGTTTTTGTGCACTCTACTGTACAACTGCGAGAAGCTTCCGCTTGTTAACATACAAACTGTCACAAGATCTGTGCCTGACCCTACTAGGTATGTGTCATAAAAAGTACAAAATACCAACCTGGACTCGATCATTTTTTTGGCCGCTTCAGCATATTTTGACAACTGTTTTCGTGCATCACCAGTATATTTGGGTCGTTCCAATTTCATAGGCAGATCATTCATAATTTCGCGGTACATGGACTGGGAAATCTCTGGAACGCATTGCGTAGGAAACAAGGGATCTGATCCTTTGTCCACAACTTTGCGTTCCATGAGCCACCGGTTAAAAGATTCCTTTGGCGCTTCAACTCCTATTCAATCACAAAATAAAAAATATTAAAAAAAGTTTACAGATTATGAAAGCAAACGTAAAAATCATACCTTCTCTTGAATGGCACATTTCATGGTACGATTGGCGCAGCTTAGCCAGTAGATTGCACCGTAATATTTCCACGTCCGGATGAGGGTGGGGCATAATAGACGCTACACGTTCCCATATAATCACATTCGTAGTTACTTCCAAGTCCCATGGTCCACTACTCGGTCAAAAATCACCCTTTTTAGCAACTTAAAACTTAACGTAACACGCTGAGATCTTACGCCAAAATGAAGCGTTTGGCTGCTGGACTTCCCAATGCTTCCTCCGATGCCCGCCGTTTAACTCCACCCATAGGCGATTGCTGAATCCCCAATGGATCTGATATGGGATCATACTATTGTATACGAAACAAAAAACACCTCATTAACAAAAATCCAGAATCTAGACAAGCTAAATATTAACCATGGGTCGGGATGTAGGTAACTCCCACAAAGATTCACCCGTCCGTTGGTTCCAGCAATAAAATCGATTTTCTCTTTTGCTCCAGCACTTCCTCCATCCTTGATTCAACAATTCAGGTGTCAACTCGCCGATATCATCTAGTAAATACGGAGCCGCAGGTGTCGCCGCGTTCACACTCTGCCCATTCTAATAAAAATAGTTTATTCCTTTTGATCCTTTTAATGAACCTTTTCATTTTTTTAAGGAAAGCATCATCGTACTTGCGCATGATGATTGCCAATACTGGCCGGCATTGTTTGCGTGACGTGAGTCGTTATGGGCTGTAATTCATTTCGATGGGTGGGCGTGGTGGGTACTGCAGCGGGAATTGGAGAAGGTTTACCAATGGGGGGCGGGGTTTCCGACGCAGGGTTAGACTGAGGTGGATGATAAAGTCCCGGGGAAGGAATGCTGTGCGAGGAAGGCGTCGGAGGCGTGGCTGGAAGGTTGTACGGTGTCTCCTGGGGCTGCGAAGGTGTCGCCAAAGGGTGACTGTATGGGGAATGGTGGTAAAGAGGGTGTTGGTGATAGGTGGGATGAGGCGACTCGTACGACTGATAGTGATGCAAAGATACGGGCGGAGAGGGTAAGCCATAATGCTGAGATTGCGACGGCGTCGGGGATGGAATCTGTAAATGTGGCAACGGGGGTGGGTAATGCATTTGCGTATGTGAGGAAGGGTGGGTTGGATAACTCTGCTGCAAAGGGAAAGAGTAACTTTGTTGCGCGTAAGAGGGTATGGATTGCGGCAACGCGTACGACGAAGGCATATGGGGCGCAAATTGGGGATGGTAGGCCGGGTGGTGATGATGCGAAATAGGCGGAGTTCCACTAGCCGTCACTGATGCTACGTTCGCAGCCTCCCAGTCTAATTCCCGCTTTGAACTTATTTCGGCCATGGTCCGTTTTTAGTTCAAAAGCTTGTTAAAATACAAATTGCCCGTGCATTAAACGTGCAAGTCCATTAACTAAACGGAGTTCGGCTACGGAGGAAAATGAACGCCAACGGTATTACCACTGTGAAGGCTGACGCACTTGGAAAATAGACCCCAGCTTTTCAAATTAAAGACATTTCTATTCCATTCAAGAAAATAAAAACGTCCCTTGGACACGATTATATTACCGACGAACGGTGCGTAGAAAAGCAGTCTCCTTTCAAATGGTATTTCGCGCCAAACCGCTAAACTTAGCGAGTTATACGTGAAAAATCCAGAGCGACGGGCACAAAACCCCACCTTACAGACGCCATTTGCCTCAACTGAGGCACGAAAGCGTTTTCACAGCTTGATATCGATTTCAATTGATATCGTACAGTAAGCGATTTGATTATTCCAGACGATGCAATACCAGCGCAAGGCAAGAAGGACGCCACTAGACTGCGTGAAGACGTTTTCTTTGTGTCTGTGGTAAATAATCGTTTGGCCTGCAAAGTTTTTCGGCGTAAATTGGCTCTCAGATCAGTTGTACATTAAGTTCTCGTTCTGAATATGTCCGTAACGTACGCAGCTCAACCTCCGCCACAACAACAGCAGCGAAGACCGCCACCGTCACCTGCACAAATCCAGAAGGTAAACTGACGTGGAATTAAAATGGGCTTGTAAAATCAAGTAATTCTTTTCTATAATGTTTAGATGTTGGATGAAAACAGTCAACTGATCATGACCATACAAGATTTCCAGAATAGGGGTAAATTACAGGAGTGCTTGCAATACCAACAAATGCTTCATCGCAATTTAGTTTTCTTGGCGTCTTTCGCCGACGCGCCCAATATACAGTCCATGTTACCGGTAAGCAATATTTTTGGACCTTCCGAAGAGTGGTACTGATATGGAAATGACCTTTTCTTACCGCAGCCGCCACAAGCTCCTCAACCAGCAGGTCAGGGGCCACCTGGCCCGAATCCTTCAGAGATGCCGCCTGGCCCTACGCCGAGTCCGTTACAAGCTGCTCCACTACCTCCGTCCGCTACTACAGCTACATCGACCCCTTTCACTGGACAACCCCCTGCACCAAATCCACCTCCAGCAGGTGCCTATAGGCCACCCACGATGCCTCAACCACAGACTCAGCCACAGCCAAGTAAATCGCTTAATTTAATTTTTCTCCACATTAACCCTACAGAAAGTTGCTTTCCCTTGAGCCATATTTTCATATATAGGAGTAAGGAATTCCAAATTTTTAGTTGACAATTTCCACAAACGCTATACAGTTTCTTTTTTTTAATACAGAGGTGTAACTTTCAACTACAGACTGTGGCACGTTATAGTTAAACAGAAACAAATCACAAGATCTGGTTGTAGTATTCCATTGGGTTCGGTGACCGTTAATCGTCATTATACTTCAGAAATGTCGCTTCAACGTTCTTTTGGGCTAGTTTTGATGCACACGTAGTGTGTTCGTGTTCGTCTCTTTGAACCAGTCGTTTCGTCAATTTCACAAGGAATTGATTTTAAACTGTAATTGGGTCTTAGGTAGTGGCATGCCAAGTGGCTATTCCTATGGGAACCCGCCCTATGGCTCAGGTAAAGAAATTTAAGGGTTTCATTTATCGAATTTTTTCGTGGTTTTAATGTTTGTTCCGTCTGTACAGTAATGAGCAAAAAAACTAAAGTTGACAAATTACAGAGGTAACTAATTATGCTTCTCGAGGCTGATTTACTTCCATTAAAGGACGAGAGAGCTATACCGATCAATGACGAAGTAAAAGGTTGACCGCGAATTTTGAAAGCTTTCGCCTTATGAGAAAAAAATATGGTTAGCGTGTCTGATTTCGTCAAACAAATAGAATAGTATTTTATTATGGAAATCAAGAATATTTTATAAGAAGTGCGAAGTCTAAATATGAGCCAAACAACAGTTAATGTGACTGCAACCCCAATAGAATGAAGGATCCGTGAGCATTAATACTTGTACGTCTTTTAGTTGTTCTTCGTACAGTACACTTGAAATAAAAAAAAATCGAACTTCGCGGTTTACTTTTTATATGGACAGCTAGTGTTTGAAGCTTGAAGCTCCGTTCATCCCTTAATGAAAGTAAATTAGCCTCACGAGGCTTAGACCTGTGATTTGGCAAATAAAGTTTTTGGCTCATTACTACACATAGTCTCGTAGTATCGCGTACTAAAACGATTAACGTACACTACGCAGTCACCTGCATGGCTTGTAGGAGCTTCTAATTCTATGGAAACTATTTCAAATGCGTTGGTACCAGACTATTTGAACTAATTTATCGCCTTCTTACTCAGGACCTGGTGTAACCCCCGGACGACCTCTTCAGCAACCCTATACTGGCCAGTATCCCCCGAATCCGAACCCATCACAGGTAAACTAAACGTGCACTATAAACTGACTTGTGTGTAAAAGTATTAATGATCTTGTATGTTTGTGTCAATATTTGCGTATTTTTTAGAATTATGGCCCAGCGCAAGGATATGGAACTCCTCAAGGACCGCCCAATCCGCAAGTGTCCAATGCGCCTCAAACTTACGCTCCACCTACTCAGGGTTATCCACAATCCTATCCTCAACAAGGTTATCCCCAGCAAGGTTATTATCCCAATTACGCTCCACATAATCAGCAGCCGCCGCAGGGTCCACCACCCTCGTCTGTGCCCGTAAGTGCCCCGCAAAGTGGGTACTACCCCAACTATCCTCCCCATAGCCAACAAATGCCGCCTCAGCAAGGCCCACCGCCACAACAAGGTCCACCCCCGCCCCAGCAACAATCCCAAGGCCCACCTACAACGGGAGCCCAAGGTCCGGGACGCTATTCACCGCCAAGCAATGCATCCGGACCGCCTCCGCCTGGTCCTCCTCCTCCTTCAGGCCCTCCTCAACAGCAACCCCAACCACAGCAGCAACAATCGTCCAACGTATCGCAGGGCAATGTTAGCGCGCCGATGACACAAGCTCCGTCCCAGCAGCCGATTTATACGAATCCAGGAATGCCACCCCCACCACCTACAGCGTCTTCCGCTCCGGGGGGACATCCTCTTCCTGCCGCTGGCCAGCAACAGCCACATTACACCTATCCGGGTAAGCCTGTTTGCCGTTTCCGAGTAAACTTTCACTAATAAGAGGGTATTTTTTTTTTACAGGAGGGCCTCAGGGTGCTTATTCTCAACAGCCCGGTGCGCCCTACGCGGCCCAGTATGCTACTGCGGGAGCCCCGCCACCTCAGCAGGCCGCTTATCCCGGTAGATAAAAAATAAATTAAAACAAAATAATAATCTGTATCACGCAATCAAAAAGCGCTTAACTAATGAATTAATTGTAATTGAATATAGGGCCACAACCTGGTCAACCAGCTCCATACCCGACCCAAGGAGCTCCGTCGCATTACCCTGGTTGGGCACCTGCTCCTCCTGCTAGCGGGTATCAGCCGTCGTACCCAGCTGGGTACCCTCCCCAACCTTCCACCCAATATGGCGGTTACCGTCCACCCGGCCCGGGGCCGTATCCAGGTTATGAACATCAAGCACAACCTCCAATGTAACATAGCGTATCTTTCAAGGTTTAAGTTGCATGAGTAAAGAACAGACCTTTTTCATTGTACTCGCATGGCTGAACGTTGCTCGTAACGTAAGCCACGTAAATGTGTATGTGAAATGGCACGCCCTCCTTATTTATTCCTGTTTGTGTGGTGTAAAACTGGTGAGGGGAATTAATGACGAAGGAAGAAAAACGAAACTACAGATTTCTTCCAAAGTAATAAATGTCGTATTGTGTAGGTTAGCCCAATGATTCGAATGTTGTGTATTTCTTTCATCAAATGGGAAGTGGGCGCCAATGATAAACTCATTAAAAGAGTTTGATAAACACCAACAGATTTAAATTACGAAAATTCTGAACTCTTGAGTACGAAATATAAATTGACGTAAAAGTGGACGACGAAAAGAAAATCAAAGTTTCGATAAAATCGACTGCGCCATCATCCGTAACATACGCAAATCCTTCACTTTCAAGCTCTTAGCCTGCGCAGACAACTGGTAATCAAGTTGTTGCATGAGAAAAGACACTACGCCATGGACGTGGCCGCGTAATTGTACGTCTTCCGGATCGAGTACCATCAAGGCTTCCTTTAAGTATCTCAGTTTCAGATCCGTTTCGGTGCTTAGATCCGAGGACAACTGCTGAATTAGAGACAATAACACGTTCTGGGGGAGGGGCGTCACAGGCGATGAAAACAATGTTTGCGGATCTACCAGTTCGCAAACTGACGTTACTGTTCTTAGATCCGACGCAGATAACGCCTTTTTTAAACAAATGAAATTTCATAAACTTAACGTTAAATTCACTTTAGGTTGGGCTTACCGCTTGAAATGCTTCCACAGTTCGCCCAGTCGCCAAGAGCTGTTTCAGCGTGTTAACGTTAGGTGTCCCAGGCGTAGGTAGTGGAGTACCACCCACCGGTGTACTGACACGCACAACTGCTTGATGCAAAGCTGCAACAGCACTTTCCAGATTATGCTTTTGCTCTTTGTTCAAACGCGCCATCTCATCTTTCACTGTTACCGAAACTCGTCCATTCACCTGCTCAGGTAACCTAATGGAGAAGGGGAAGATTAAAAGAAAAGACCGAAAATAATTAGATCTTACTTGTTAATTGCTTGGTTAATTACGCCCATCTCGACATTAATCAATGCCTTCATCTGCTCTCCAACGTTGGATAGCTTCTCAGTGGCAGCAGCCATCTGCTCACGAACTTGGTCTTTTGATTTTTCTTGAACCCGACGAGTTTTGTCCATCTGAGCTTCCATAGACTGGACCACTAAACATAATTATTATAAACGACTGGGTAGTGTACGTTTTTCTCTAGCTTTCAATATCAGAATTTTTACAATCCTGGCGAAAATTGCCACACAGTGATTAAAGCCTGTGTACACAACTGATTGAATAAACCCCTAGAAAACGTGGCATTAAAATGTAAAAAGAAACTTTAACTTACGCTCCTTAAGGCCCTTATTCGTCACATCGTTTAATTGGCCAAACAAGTTTTGGCACGATTTTTCAAAGTTAGGGATCACGTGGGAAGCTAAGGTTTCCTTCACGCAACGAAGAACGATAGGATGCAACGTGGTACTCAAACTCTGGCTCCACTCGTCCAATAGAGTCTTGCTTTTGACCAACTGTATCACTTGCTCTTTGATGGAGCCTTCCAAAGATCCCAAGAACTGTGCGCGTTCGGCGTTAAACTGCTTTCTCAGTGGCTCCAGAGAACGAGCGAATTCTAGAGATAAAATTGTATAACAAACCATCTATCAACCGTAACTTAGAAAAGGATTCAACAGACAACAAAGAAAGAAAAGATTACCTGCAGAGATGGCAGCCATTTCAGATTTGATCAAGTTTTCAACTTTAAAGTTAAGCGCATTAGCGACAGTCTGGGCCACTGAGCTCATCACTTGCTGATTCTGCTCACGGTCCTTTTGGAGTAGTGTTTCCAAGCGTCCAATCTCGGCTGTAGCACAGGATGAGTCTCGACGTAGTTCTTCCATTTCTTTGCGTAAATCCTGCGTCCCATTGACACTGTCTTGCACTTGTTTTCGTAGACTCTACCAATGGGAGAAAATGATTTAAAACATCCGTGACTCGCAGGATACAACATATTAAGGTCATACTGCTATGGTATCCTGCTGATTTTGCATTAGTTGAACTAACAGCATCATATTCCTATCTAACGACGCTAACTCTCGGTTATCCACGGCAGGTGCAAGGTTTAATTCAAGTTCGGCCGGTTCGGAATCCATTGCCTGAGGCAACGACCAAGGTAGAGCTTTTTCCAGGGAAGCGGAGGAGCGATTAAGCTCCAATGCGCTAAAAAGGTGGTCTAACTTATTGCTGTTTGGCGTAACATCCTAAAGAATACGAAAAAGAGATAACATAATGCGCCTTCTTAAAAAATATATTTAATGTACCGGGTTCTCGGCAACAGAGATGTTTGAGCTGAGTCCAGAAAGCACATTATGAAGCGCAGAGCCTTGGTCTATACCGGGTGAATAATGTGTGGGAGGTTCCAACGTTTGGGGCAGCAGCGGCTGCGGATTAAGGATGTCTTCAACCTCCCTTGAAGGACTGGAACCACCACTGCGGGTCGTAGCAGGTGCTAAGCTAGATGTTTTGGACGGTGCGCGGGGACTAATGATTGTCAGCAGATCTTGGGCGCTTTGGTCAAGCGATGTAAACATTTCGCTTGATAGAGGATTGTCGGCTACTACAGTCTATCAATTTAAAACTTTCACGTGAGAAATTCTGGACGCAGTTTGATGTATTTTTACCGTGTTGGATTGTGCCGACTCAGTGCCAGTCCTATTGGGAGAATGAAACGCGTCCGGCGGCAATAAAAGCGAACTCATATTGCTCGTATTGGCATAATGGTTATCTAAAGGATTGGTGGAGGTGTTGAAAGTAGTGTCGCTTGCGGACTGGAAAGTTAACTCCGCTTCACTAGCGTTGCTAATGTCCAATGAAGTGTTCGCTGTAATATTTGACAGAGTTGTTAAAAAACTAGAGTTCCCTATAAGGAAATAAAATATAAACTGTTACCATCCACGCTTTTGGATAAGGTCGACAAAGATTCCGTATTCCTGTAAAGTTCACTCGACGGTAGATTGGGCTGGAATACGACTTGACACTCTTGCAAGGAATTGGGCTGGATGAACACCAGATCGATCACGACCACTTGTTGGTACTCGTCTTCTTCGTCACGGTCAACTGAATCCATATTACGATTAACACACCGAAAAAAGCATACAAAGAATTACCTTCCGCGTCTTCTCCGTTCTGTCCATAGGATCCACGCTTATGCTTTTTCCACCCTGCGTCCAAAACGTGATAGCTAATCATAGGGAACCGGAGATTAAACTGGGTCATGGCTAAAATTGCTGCTTCATTTTCATCGTTGCGCAAGTTAAAGATGTACAGTAAACGATTTTGAATGTCTGATAATAAGAGAAAGGAGGCGCTACGGTCCAATTTCGCTTTCAGCTGAGAGATATTGATACTCGACTGCAGATAGACAGTCTGGTGGCACTTCCAAGTGTCACAGTACCACAGTTTAATCTCGCTGTTATTGTTCGCTCCCGTAACTGCGTATCTCCAAAATTGCTCACTAAACCACATGATTGATTTGTTACTGTTGTTAAATTTCGTAGTTTCAGAACTAACTCTGGCTTAGGATCCGTAAAGTCATCCAAAAAGTGCAACGAAGACAAAGGCTTGCCGCCGTGAGGCTTCCACACGTGAACTTTATTAGCTGTCCAGGAACCGAAATTAAACTTCAAAATAAAGAACAAGCAACGTTTAACGAATTGAGGACGCTACGGGACATTTTACCTGGAAAAAGTAAACGTTCCCGTCAGTAGAAGATATGGCAACGGCTGATCCATCAGGCGATAAGGAACCGTCGACTAGTGTGGCCCCTCCTAACTCAGGAAAACGGATCAAACCTTCATTAACTGGGGATTCGTAAGGGGATAAAATCACTGGAGACCCTTGGTTTCCGCACACTGTTGGAATATGCCAAACTTCCGCCTAACAAATAATAGGCAGAACATAACGTAAAGGGTAGAAATTTTAAACCAACTTTAAGTGTAAAAATAAGACAATACCTGGTTATCGGATAAGAGGAGCAACAGTTTGGCTGGGTCTATACCAGACGAAGCCTCCGGATCCGGAATATAAGGACACCAGACTACGCGCCGATATTCGCTACTATTTTCTACAGCGGGTCGCTCGATTTGTAACAAAAGAGGGTGCCTTCGGTTTGATAACAATATAATTAACATTAAAAATAAGGAACGTAAGGCAACTTACGAGATTAGCCCGTTGTCTATGACGATTTCGTGGACCATAGCAATGCCAAATTCATCAATGGCGGCGAAGTACAGGGCACCTTTTGTGCGAGAGAACTGAACATCACGAATTACGCCCCTATAGCCTTTCAACAAGAAGCGCTGATTAGTTGGGCGATGAATAACGCGAACGACTCCATTGGTTTTCCCTGGAACTGCAAAAATAACAAGTAAATTAGTAACGTGAGTGGTAGACCTTTAAAAGCGTTACCTCTCATTCCGTAGGCTAGAAAGGTGCTTTCATCATCCAAAGCAATCAAATTTCCCTTGTGGTACGTTTTCTCCCATTGAGCGTCGACAATATTCCTAACTTTCAAAGATGGGCTGCTGTCTGTATGATTTGGAATGCTCGGATGGATGAAGACTTCTTTAGAAATCAAAGCAACGCTCTCGTAAGGATTAATGCCTTGCAGCTGGCTGTAATATCATTTGATTTAGTAGGTTGAACGTCTTAATCATGACGGAACTTACATTGTTTGTGATGGCAAACCAACTCCGAGGAGAAGGTCAATAGCATCGCTTTCTTCCATTCTGATTTGTCAAGCGTTTGATGCTACAAAAAAAGCAAGGAGTACGTAAAACGTTTGTAAAACTCGAAAGTAAATATTGCTTAGCAAATTTCACAGACACACGGTATTGTACTAAATCGAATCGCAAACACGTTTAATTCATCTGTGATGTTTCTCTTTTACAGACCGTCAATAACAAGGCTATATGCATAAGACCAAGGGATAAAAACAGCTAATAAAACTACAAAAGTACTTCCCCAACTTACTTTCTGTCTGTGTAATATGAAATTCGAATGTAAACTTACCAAACTTATGTCTGCAGTGGAGAAACCCCTAAAATTCACGTGCTACCAAAGCAAAACACGCTAAATGACGATGATAGCGTGTTTCGCCGGCTGCACTCAGTTTTGCTAGTGCAGCCCCGACTTTCTGCCCTGGAATCCAGGGAGGCGTCATCACACGCACCGATTTTGTTTCCAAGTGGGACGGGCTTCCAAAACAGTACCGTAGGCTGCGGTCCCACTAGCCGAATAACCATGGTTATTATAACCTTTTCTTTGGAAATCGCTGTCCCAGGAATAGGAAAAGTGAGAGACAGCCATTAGTACATAGCCTACACTGTTAAAACGGGTTCTAGAAATGGGTATTTAGAAAATTCTTGATATCGGTATTAACCCCTCAATACTGATAGCTGGTCCCAAAGGTGAGCTCCTTCTCAATGACGGGGCAACCGGCACTCACAATTGGTAGCTCATACACAGAGTATTTTGAAAGAATATTTTATTTACAGACATAAATAAACGTATTTTAAAGAGTATTTTATTTACATACATAAATAAACGTATTTTGAATAAGTTTAAATATGCAGTATATCAATACAGTACTGACGTACTGTTAGATGTACTATTATCATACTGCAGTTTTGACATTTATATTTTCTTTCAAATATTCTAGTGAGGTTTTACAGTACTGCAGAGGTATTTTCTTCTTATCACAGACCGTATTCATTCTTTTTCTACTTGTCGTGCTCACGGAAGTGAATAAATTAACCAAAGACGCCCAGCACGCGTGCTTCGTACAATGGATAAGTACAGTAGCCTACTCGGCACGTAAAACGACCCAAACAAACCGTCCGGTGCCTAACGGCCC
The DNA here is from genome assembly GCA_020615345.1 of Triops cancriformis. Taxonomy (NCBI): domain Eukaryota; kingdom Metazoa; phylum Arthropoda; class Branchiopoda; order Notostraca; family Triopsidae; genus Triops; species Triops cancriformis. The sequence continues at coordinate 338 of JAHZNP010000229.1, read as the reverse complement.
GGCATTTACGCGAGTGATGTCCCTTTTTTGCGTCTTCCAAACGTCTGCGACCCCCAACAACGCTTCCTCCCAGTGGCGTGGGATGTTAGCAATAGGGTGGTTTGTTTGGGTCGTCTAATTTGCTGAGTACTGTACAGTATTGTACAGCAGTGGTAAAAAAAAACTATCTGAAAAGAGGCACACTGTACAGGTTGCGGCCTTTCACTGCTGAAAGCTATCCTAGCTGACTACGTCACTGGCTTTCTAACCTCAGAAGGGCTGTCCTAGCTATTTACGTCACTGACTGGCTTACTAACCTACGAGGATGAAAGGGAACCTGATTGGAAAAAGGGCCTGCC